>CABFVX010004852.1:0-34322 GCA_902151425.1 Timema shepardi
TCTCACAATCACCCTACCATTACACATTAGCGTAAGTGCGTATAGCCCGAACAGGTAGTAAGACGCGGTGCTAGTAATAATAATATAAGCTACTCTGAGATAAAAGTATATATTTTAGGGTAACAAGGGAGCTGTTGGGGTGCGTTTTGACCTTCACAGCACCTCTGTGTGTTTCGTGAACTCCCACCTGGCGGCCCACGTCGAAGAGTTTGAACGGAGAAACCAGGACTACCACGATATTTGTTCAAGAATGAGCTTCACTCGGTTTCTGCCGCCTAAAAGTATCAAGGATCATGAGTAAGTCTCTCCGTCATTGTTCACAAACTTACATTCTCGACACTATCATTGTTATGGATTATAACGTTATTAGAGAGGTCGAATTTAAAGAAAGTGTACCCCAAATTTGAGTAGAGGGAGAGTGAAAAACCATTTAGAAAGATCCCCCTCATTAGACACACCGGGATTCGAACCCCGTCATCGGCAGCACAGTCTATTGTGAGCCTGACACCTTTAGACCATTCGACCATCAAAGCGGGTAACCAATTTATCTGTAATTAATTCCTTTGTTTTGGGAATGTTGGACTAAAAAAATGTATTTATGTTTAGAGTTAAATTCAAACATTAGTTTATTAATGTTATGTTTTGAATATTGTTTTGTCATGAGCAAGTAAAATAAGAATATTTCTACTATAGTTGTCTTAAATAATAGTTTTGGGGTAAAAAGCTTGAAATAGCTAATATTTTCTACAGTAAGCATTTTGTGTTGTTAATATGGTCACTTTATATACTCACTTTGGACATCCTAAAGTGCTATCGGCCCTGAGAGCTAAATAACACACGGTGGTAACTAGCTAAACTATTTCTTCACATCCATTGGTCGACCTTTGTTATTCTATCCTTTTAAATGTTCCTCCGACGTCTTAGCTCGGTCAGTAGCGTGCTTGTCTACCGAGTTAAGGGTTCCGGCTTCAATGCTCGGGAGGGTCGAGAAATTTGTCATTGGTAAAATGTGGGTTTCCCCTTTCACAGTGGTTAATTAATGGTCGTGGGGCTGGGTGTTGTGTCAGGTCTAGATTTAACCAAGTTCTGTTTCCCCCTCTTTCATATTTCTTTGATTTACTCCTCAAGGGAGTTGCGTCGCATGTTTCACACTCCCTCCTTAAGAGTTATAGAATGAAACCTAGGTCGGGGGATCGGGCGGTGACGATAGATTCTCTTCAAGAGGCAGCCAGTGCCTCCAGTAGAAGCAGTGTAAAGTGTTTATGTTTATATCCACCTTCTTCCCAATATAATTCTCAGAAAACTAAACTATTTGCTAGATCCTATATTCACCACGACCCTTTGCTACTAATGAAAAGGGTGACCTGGCGGTCTAGGGGTAAGGTGTCAGACTTCTGTGCTGGGTGTCCGGGGTTCAATCCTCGGTCCCGGCAAAGATTTATCTGATTACCAAACCCTTCCTTCACCTCTGACAAGACATCTTGTGAATGTGGGGAATGCCAGGCCTCCACCGTGGTTCGGATTCCACGTTAAACTGTAGGTCCTCCATTTCATCTCACANAATCACCCTACCATTACACATTAGTGTAAGTGCGTATAACCCGAACGGGTAGTAAGACGCGGTGCTAATAATAATAATAATAATACTAATTAAAATAAAAACACAATATAAAATAGTAATTAACAATACTTACAATAACTATATTTGAGAGTTGTACCTTTGAATCCGAATATTGTAAATAAATATTAACACGAGAGGAAACATAAATATAATATAATAATAATAATAAAATACATATAGTTAAGTGATAAACTACTGGTCTAGGGTCTCATTGTTGAGTTTATACTACAATTACAATTGGTTCTGAGCCACCAATAATCAATATTAGAGCTTTAAAACTAATGTCACTTGAAGAATTGAAAAAATAAAATAAAATAGAGCATTTAAGTCTCGAATCTCAAATGTTCTCGAATCCTTGAATCTCAAATAGCCTTAAGGATTTGAGGGTCCATCCCTAGTATTTGCTTGCTAACACACTTTACCTATTTATTTATGTTCTTGCCGTGACATCATACACTTTTACAGCCAAGTTTACTGGTTGGGGGACCTGAACTACCGTATCACGGACAGAGACGCCAAAGAAGTTAAAGACTTTATCGAGGAAGGTAACTTTGATGTGGTCCTCCAGTACGACCAACTGAACCAGCAGCACAAACTTAGGAATGTGTTTGTGGGATATAGAGAGGGGAACATTTCCTTCAGACCCACGTATAAATATGATCCCGGGACGGACAACTGGGACTCGAGGTGAGTGGGACATCGAAACAAGAACTTTCCGTTATTAAATATATGTCTTATACCATGCTAGCCTCATAATATATGTCTTATACCATACTAGCCTCATAATATATGTCTTATACCATGCTAGCCTCATAATATTGTTTCTTGACTATCATGGTATTCTTACAGTATTGATCCTTGACTATCATGCTATTCTTATAGTATTGATTCTTGACTATCATGCTATTCTTATAGTATTGAGCCTTGACTATCATGCTATTCTTATAGTATTGATTCTTGACTATCATGCTATTCTTATAGTATTGATCCTTGACTATCATGCTATTCTTATAGTATTGATCCTTGACTATCATGCTATTCTTATAGTATTGATCCTTGACTATCATGCTATTCTTATAGTATTGATCCTTGACTATCATGCTATTCTTATAGTATTGATCCTTGACTATCATGCTATTCTTATAGTATTGATCCTTGACTATCATGCTAGGCTCATAATACTGTTTCTTGACTTTGGTTCCAAAGTTTATCGTAATTCGACTGTTTTATGTTCAGTGAAAAGAATCGTGCCCCTGCGTGGTGTGACAGGATTCTGTGGAGGGGGGACGGAATGCAACAGGTGGAATATCGGAGTCATCCGAAACTAAATATCAGTGACCACAAAGCTGTCAGTTCCTTGTTTGACTCTCAGGTAAGCCGGTACGCTTGGCAATATCTTATGGCACAGACTGGAGGGGCCAATCACCCTTCACCCCATTTTGGAGTATTGTGTTGGTAACCTCTCAGTAGCTCTAATTGGTCTTAATACGTTACTTTCCAAACTAAAGGCCATAAACGTGTTTTAAAAAAGGAAAAAATATAATTATACACAAATATATAAGATTACAGAGAAAAGCTATTTTTTGTATACAGGATCTTCGAAAAGGTGTTCGTGATCCCATAGTTAACTAAAGAGATGGTACCACGAATCATTTGAATCTCTTAATCCTTAAAATACAATTAAAAAATCAATTTTCCAACTGGTATTTGTTTTAGAAATTTAAGAGCATGCATCACAGGCCGATCAACTCTGCGATACAGTCGGCTAGAAATCGTAAATTTACACCAACATTATTGTACGCGAATAGTTTCTGATTAAACGTTAATGGAGCTAAAGAGTTAATAGATGTTCCTAATACAGAATATTGTTGAAATATTAAACGATATTTGGATAAAAACTGCGTCAAAAAGGTTGTTTTTGCCCATTTTAGAATGGCTTCACAGATAATCACTGCGCACAAATCTTCATTCTGTCATGATATGAGCATACTGTAGTTAACAAGAAACTTTGTCCCCCATCGTCACCTTGGAAAATGTCGAGTAATCATTCAAATACGAATGCACTGCAAACATTTCTGGCATATCTTGGTATTTTCTCTTCCCTCTAACTCTCAAACTTCGCACGAGCCGAGAGCTGAACTGGGCCGGCTATAATGAACACTCTCAATGCTCCTTATTGGTGGTTCAGAACCAATTATAACTATAGGATGAACTCAACCAGACCCCAGACCTGTAATTTAATACAACTAAATGTCTGAATGTTATTATACTGAATGGATTATAAGAAAGAAGGTTAACATTTATTGACTGTATTTTATATTATTCTATTATATTTATACTTCCTCTTGTGTTCAAATTTTTTCCAAGATTTGGATTTGAGATTTATGATTTGGGGTTCAAAGATAAATTGGAGATTTGGTTTTGTAAAATAGCCGATTTGATCCAACTCGAGTTAAATAACTTAATATATCTCTATAAGGAAAACCTCTTTTCGCTTTATGAGGTAATTGTACTATATTTTGAAGAAGTTCTAGGAAGAGTGGACATAAACAGATAAAAGGGAGACAAACACAATATGGCTGTTACAATGAGAAGAAGAACACAGTTCACACTTTACACTGCTGCCAATGGACAAAGAGGTAATGGATGTCTCTTAAAGAAAATCGATCGTCACCGCCCAATCCCCCGACCTAGGTTTCATTCTATCGGAACTCATCAGGGAGGAGTGTGAAACGCGCAACGCAACTTCCTAAAAGAGGAAACAAAAAAAACACAAAAGGGAGAAAATGGAAAATTGTAAATAATAATGAATGATATATTATATACTCGTAAACATGGCTTAAAATTTTAATTATTCCACTCTAAGACCATTAAAAACCCACATATTTTGGTTTAACACTAAAAAAGGTAACTGTTATAAGAGTGGATATTAGATCTTTGGGAATAGAATGTCACTTCAGGTGGGTCGCAACACAAACTGTATTGTCATTTCTATATTCCTGATCCCCTGTCTGTTCTCCTACCGCCAGACAGCTCCAATCAGGAACGTTATAGACCCGCTTTGTTCCTGTAATTTAGGACTCGACTATTCTAGCACCTCTTGTTTGTATTTCTCAGATCCGAGTGATCGATGCAGTCAAGTATCGAAAGGTCCATGAAGACGTGATGAAGAAGTTGGACAAACTGGAGAACGAGTTTCTCCCGCAAGTAATGGTGGACAACACTGAGGTTATATTCGAGACGGTCCGCTACCTGGAGAGTCAGACCAAAGATCTCATTATCGCTAACACCGGGCAGGTACTGGCTCACCTTTAATCTGCTCTCGTTACATCACTAGAGGTCCTGCACTAAGAACTGACCCTGTTAGAACCGGGCATGGGACCCTGGATCCCTGCACTAAGAACTGACCCCGTTAGAACTGGGCACGGGACCTTGGATCCCTGGAATCCCTAAACTCTCAATTTTTCAAGTGAAATCTCTTTCAGAACTCTAATATTGCTAAATGGCAATTCAAAACCGAACCAATTATCATAAGATAAACTTAAATAACCGGTCTAGCGCCTGGATGTTGTAATGAATGGATTACAGTAAATAATGTTAACATTTAGTCAATATTTGTGTTCTCTATTATTATATTAATATATATTTCCTCTTGTGTTCATAACTTTCTCCAAGACTTGGATTCACATTTGAAATTTGAAGGTAAAGGTGGAGATTGGGATTTGTGAAATGGTGGATTTGACACAACTATAGTAAAAACCAATAAACATCTCTCGTCATTTCTTCATACAATCTTCACACTTCCATATTATAATAAATTTTACAGTTATCTTGATAATCTTGAGCGGTTTCCAGCCTGGGACCGGGTCAGTCTAGTAAAATGTCTCCATCTTCCTCTATCTTTCCACCATTCTTCTCCTTTGATATCTTCCATTCTTCCTCCTTTGATATCTTCCATTCTTCCTCCTTTGATATCTTCCATTCTTCTCCTTTGATATCTTCCATTCTTCTCCTTTGATATCTTCCATTCTCCTCCTTTGTAGGTGACCTGGTGGTCTAGGGGTAAGGTGTCGGACTTCTATGTTGAGGGTCCGGGGTTCAATCCTCGGTCCCGGCACAGATTTATCTGATTACCAAACCCTTCCTTCACCTCTGACAAGACATCTTGTGAATGTGAGGAATGCCAGGCCTCCACCGTGGTTCGGATTCCACGTTAAACTGTAGGTCCTCCATTTCATCTCACAATCACCCTACCATTACACATTAGCGTAAGTGCGTATAACCCGAACGGGTAGTAAGACGCGGTGCTAATAATAATAATTCTCCTTTGATTCACACTCTTCCTCTTACCCGCTCCTCCCATCTCCCCTTCCTTGCTGTCTTTTCCCCACATCCTTAAAAGTATCTGTGCTGATAAACTAATGGTTGTGTTACTTTTACCGGCCTAGTGTGTTTTATTTTGTTTTGTTTTTTCAGGTTCCAGTGACATTTGAATTTATAAAAAAACTAGATGATTCGAGCTACTGCAAAGATTGGCTCAATATCGAGCCTTACGCTGGATTTATCATGCCAGGTGAACTATTGTTATGAACTACAAAGCCACGTTGTGTTTGTCCCCCTTTTAAATGTTTATATCCACCTTTCCTGTACCTTCTTACAAATATAAAACAATTACCTCAGAAAGTGAAAATAAAGAATGTAGAATTAATATAACTTTTATAACGTCTCATTTAGGTTGACATTATTCGCATATTAAAGGCCAAGTAGTCAATTTTGAGAAAAGATCCTATTTCATTTTGTTTCGCGTTTGTAAAATACATTGAAAAAATTCTACAATAAACTTTTAAAATGTTGAGTTGGTCATCTAAATGCTCCAGTAAAATCTGGTAAAAACACACCTAGCGATATTTCGATGTCTCCAGGGATTGAACCTAATACACTTTCTGTAACTTGTGTTTTTTCCTCCAGGCGAGAAGAGCGATATTAAGCTCGATGTTTACGTGGACAAGATGTCTGCCTACAAACTGAACTCTGGAGAAGACAAGCTGTACGACATTCTGGTGCTTCACTTGGAGGGAGGGAAGGATATCTTCATAACAGTCACAGGTGACTATGACAGCTATTACCCAGGGTGCTTCACTTGGAGGGAGGGAAGGATATCTTCATAACAGTCACAGGTGACTATGACAGCTATTACCCAGGGTGCTTCACTTGGAGGGAGGGAAGGATATCTTCATAACAGTCACAGGTGACTATGACAGCTATTACCCAGGGTGCATCACTTGGAGGGAGGGGACTGAACTTGTCATTTGAATGAGATTCATTGTCTTGTTGCCTAAAAGATTACTACAGTTCATGTACTGTGTGTAATGCAGCGTCATACACTTACATCTGTGTTGCTTGGTACTTCTCAGGCACTTACGAGCGCAGTTGTTTTGGATCATCTATCGAGGCGTTGGTGTATATCAGTGTCCCCATTAGGGATATTCCAGTTGGCCGCATCGTCGAGTTGGTAAGTTTACTTCTCATTTTGGGATTCAAATTACGCTCTAGTCTTAAGGAACTGGAGCGTTAAAGGCCACCAGAACGCAAGCTCTTCATTCAACCCTATCCTGACACATAACCTCCCTCTAATACATTATCACTTTACCCTACCATCGACATCTCGGCCTACCAAAGGGTCTTGTATCTTCAGGTTTCCCAACTAAAATGTTTTGTACATGCCTGTCATCGCCCATCCCCCCTCATCGTGCACACCGTGATTATCCTTAATTTTTTTGGGGATGCATACAAACCATCAACTTCTCAATTCTTGTGTTTTTTGATCCCTCTCCGTCTCAAATATAATTATTCTAAACACTTTGCTCTCAAAAACTCTCAGTTTGACTCCAACGACCACTATAAACCATTAATATACTTTAGCAAGGCCTTGGCCGTTGGAAAGATCGTTGTGCTGTGCCTTAAAATTCTGCCCAACAAAACCAGGGGATGAATGAATCAATCAAAGTTTGGAAATATAGTCACAAGGTCAATTTAACACCACTTGCAAAAAAAAAAAAAATGGGGGGAGGGGGATGGATTGACACCTTAGACCATTTGGCTACTAATCTCCCTGTCATCAGCAGTCCAGTCTATTGCGTTGTTGTCGAGTCTGGGATTAGAGTATTTGAACAATGTTATTAGATAACCTCTAAAACGGGGTTCAATCCTCGGTCCCGGCACACATTTATCTGATTACCAAACCCTTCCTTCACCTCTGACAAGACATCTTGTGAATGTGGGGAATGCCAGGCCTCCACCGTGGTTCGGATTCCACGTTAAACTGTAGGTCCTCCATTTCATCTCACAATAACCCTACCATTACACATTAGCGTAAGTGCGTATAACCCGAACGGGTAGTAAGACGCGGTGATAATAATTATAATAACCTCTAAAAACCAGAAGATATTGCTGGTTCTTTCTGTTCACCTTATGTCTCTCTTGTAGAACAGTAAAGAGATCTTGTCTGTTCACCTTATGTCTCTCTTGTAGGAGAACAGTAAAGAGATCTTGTCTGTTCACCTTATGTCTCTCTTGTAGGAGAACAGTAAAGAGATCTTGTCTGTTCACCTCATGTCTCTCTTGTAGGAGAACAGTAAAGAGATCTCGAGCTCCCAAGAGCCGTACCCTATTCCTAAAGAGATCTGGTTCCTGGTGGACCACTTGTATCGACACGGCTTGAAACAGCAGCACCTCTTTGAGCAGCCAGGACTTCACTCGGAGCTGATCGCCATCAGGAACTGGCTGGACTGCGGCTCACCGGATCCCATGCGTATCCTTCCACCGTACACAGCTCCTAATTATCAGGGAGGGAGGGGGGGGCTGTAATCATTTTACATTATAGTCGCTAGTTTCTAATGATCCACTCTTTGTACCAAATAAACAACACGAGTGATTTGATAACTGGGTTAGTTCTATAAGTCGTATAAAGATTACCATAATTATCCATACAAAGCCCCTTTGTTGTACCAAACAAGGATTTTCTGAATAAAACCATTCACTCTTTCTTTTACGTTACTAATGGTTTAAATTATGAGTAAAACTACCCTTAATTTTAGTGCTAAATATTGATTCTAAACGCCCCCTAAGGAACCTTGTTAAAACCTGTTTCTGCCAAGTCCTGCCCTGATTGATGAACTAGTTCGGCTCTAGGCTGAGATACAGACGTAAACGGCACGGCTTGAACCACTTTCCCGAGTTCACCGGGTCATGGAACGCTGACTCCCATCACCCGAGAATGCAAGTGTTCTCTGTCAAAGAGCATTGAAGTTTGACCTTGTGTGTGAAACCAATGTTACTAGATGACAACTCGAGTTTGTATCTTCTTAAGTAATTACATAGTAGTCTCAATCTCACCGCAGGTGAACCATGTGCATTATAAATAGACGTAAACACCAAATATCTCAAATTTAACAATTTTGGAGAAAGAACACTTGCGTTCTCAGGTGACGCTCCATCAACATTTTTAGTATAACTTTTTTTTTACCCTCACGTGAGTTCCTCTATTCGGGTGGTCATGAGATGCTTGGATTGTCGTAACGTCATATGCCTTATAATCTAACTTAAGATTAGGAGAGGCACAACGTCCAGTTCATCAAACTGAAAGGGATAAACCCACATTTCACCAACGATACGTTTTCCAGACATTGTGGGAATCGAACTTTGGACTCTTAGCTCAGTGGACAAACACACGACTGAATGGGCTAAGGCGTTGGATTCATGAAAAAGTATTAATTGTATTTATTGTAATTTGGGACTTACAACTTGTTAATGTGGGGAATGCCAGGCCTCCACCGTGGTTCGGATCCCACGTTAAACTGTAGGTCCTCCATTTCATCTCACAATCACCCTACCATTACACATTAGCGTAAGTGCGTATAACCCGAACGGTTAGTAAGACGCGGTGCTAATAATAATAATTATTATTATTTGGGGTTTAGTTTTGAGTGAGAATATATTTGAGCTAAATACGGTTGAGTGTGACTTGTTTTCCTGAGCAGTTTCCTCAGCAGGCGGAGTCCACTCTGTCGTGGAAGCTCTACTCCTCCTTCTTGAGTCGACAGCAGAGCCCATAATACCGTACAACCTTCATAATGTTTGTTTGGCCGCTGGCTCTAATTACTTACAATGTAAACAGGTGTGTAACCATCTTTTGCACGTCTCTGATTATAGATTTACTGCAACAAAAAACAAACATCTGCATGGTACACAAGTTTTCATATAATGTTTTTTCAAACCATGTTGTGCGCGCATGCCTAGGTTGTGATGCAGCTACCAGAGCACCGTAAAAATGTCTTCCTGTACTTGTGTGCGTTTCTCCAAGAGACTCTCGGCCACGTCACGGAAAATGGACTTGATGCGAAGACAGTCGGTAAGAGCGTTCGCTGCCATTTGAAATAATTAGAGGTGTGCGAGCAGTCACATGTCACTTTGAGTAATATAGAGAAATATTTGTACTAGATATACAACAGCTGAATTTCTGTCAAAAATATATGAATTAAGGCTCGTGTTCAATTCATAATTCTGAATCTTAATATTTGAAAGATTCTTATAGAATTTGATGCAAATCCAAAAGTCAAAATTAACTTTTTAAATAAGTCAACATTGATCTATAATTTATCTTGACAATATAAACTTACAAATCCAGTCATATTTTAAATCTAGTTGTTATTTCAACACACTTTACTGACCATAGTTTTTTTCTGCACTCAATTAAATAATTTTAAAAAAAAACAACTAATATTTAGACTTGGATTCATTTTGAACCCTTTTTATTATTTATTTTGGATTTATTTTGAGTAAGCCAGCAAAGATTTGGATTCGAATCCAAATTAAAAATCCATGTGTTGATGCAGGGCTAAATAGTTGATATAAATGTATTGTTGCAGCCACTCTTTTCGGCACAATCTTCCTTAGAGACCCCCCGAGGAGTCGCGCTGAGCTGTCGTCACGGTCTCGCAACAACCAGGCCGTCACGCGCAAGAAGGCCAACTTTGTGTACCACTTTCTAGTCAACGATCAAAGTGACTTGATACTTGGGCGTTAGTCAAGACACGATGACGTGTCACGAACCTTTCCTTGGATGACCTGCGCTGCTTCTAGCCCCGAATGAATATTGATGTCGCGGAGTGGGGTGCTGTTCAATGTCGACAATTATTTAGTTTGATTAAAACCAGTCAAAAGCTGATTTTTATCAATCTAGTTTTTTCGATAACTTCACACTTACAGTTTAAATTGAAGGCTTGTTTTGGTTAACTCTGAATAACAAGACTGTCTTTGTTTGTGTATATTTTTTAATGTGAATGTCTGCCGGAATTAATATGCTATGCCAAAATATAATCATTCCAAAATATTATTATTTTAGGTTTTTAAAAAATTAATAATTCCCAAGCCTAAATAATAGGAGTGTGTGAAGTCCACTTTTTCAACCAAGCGAAGTCGGTTTGAATAATATGAAATACTCCCGAAGCCGAATCAAAGTTTGAATATTTAAAAAACAAATGTTAATTGTTGGATCAAAAAAAAAAAATTATACTTTGCATTACTATGTAAATTTGAATGTATCACTGATGAAATGTGGGTTTACCCTTTCACATTGATAAATTAACAGCCGGGGACTGGATGTTGTGCTTGTCCTAGTCTTAAGTCGGATTATAAGACATATGAGGCTAGGACAGGCCTAGGAAGCCGGTAGTGGGAAATATATGGCTGGAATAAAAAAACTGACCACAGGCTGTAAAAAATAATGGATGTACAAAAAATAACTGTAAATTTATGTATTGAATACAATTTACAAAATGCTATAATTAAAATATGATATAATATATTTTGTCTTTTGGTTATGGAAGGATAGACTTGGAAGGAAAAGTTGAAAGACAGGAGAACCACAACGACACGAGGTGCGGCTGAAGGATGCGGAGAGAGAGAGAGAGAGAGAGAGAGTACAAGATGTTAAAATATTCCTGCCGAGAGCTCGAGAAGTGATAATAAACCTAGATGGTGTAAAGTGGTAAGAATAGACGATAGAAAGAGGACAAAGATAAAGGACCGGAATATGAAGGATTCGGATGTGAGGCGTGATATCAACAACGGAAATAGAAATATGTGGTGAAACGGGCGGAAGAGTGAAGGGAGCAAAGACACCGTGGTGGAATGACGGAGGAAAGGAGAGATGCTGGGAGGAGTTGACACAGAAACTAGAAGAAGACAGCAAAATGAATATGGAGAGGTTGTTTGGAATGGTAAGGATTAGAAGTTATTAGAGCATTGCAGAAGTAAGAAGGAGAAGGAGAGGAAAACATGTGTCGATGGTGGTGGAGTCAGAGGAGGGGAGGATGGTTTGAGACGAAACGCAGGACGGGGGGGTTCTCTCACCCTCACTGTTCGTAACCGGATGATTTACCAAACTAAAAGACTAGAGAAGAGAACGAAGACCTAAATGCCCCGATATACTGACATGGCGAGTTGGGGAAGTACAGGGACGAGACTGGATTAGTGAGTCTCCAAGTTCAAAAATGTGAGTAGAACAAAGACATTTGGCCTAAAAACCAGTAAACTCCAACTGTCTGGAAGGAGAACATCTGGAGAGTATCGACTCGTTCAGATACCTGGATAGTGTGGTCACCTGTAAGCGCAGGAAGTACCCAACAGTGTGACCAACAGATACACGGCAGCTACTGTGGGACAAGATATGGCCCCCCTTCTTAGAGACTTGCAACAGGGAATAGGAGCTGAATGAGCTGTGAGCACGTGGAGTGATAAACACAGAGAGAGAGAGAGAGGGATGTTCCTGGACAGACAGAGCTGGAGAAGAGCGATGGAAGGAGAAATGTTCCTGGACAGACAGAGCTGGAGAAGAGCGATGGAAGGAGAAATGTTCCAGGACAGACAGAGCTGGAGAGAGCTTGTTCGCAATCACCGTACCTAGCAATCTAGAGGGGGTTCCACGATGATGATGATGATAAATTAAGTTACAATCTCAGAATGTAATTTAATTATTTTACATATTTTTATGCAAACGCTAATATTTCTTGGAAACAGCTCTACTACAGAAAACGAGGAAGAAAAACATAAATATGGGTTTTAACTAAAATATGTTTTTGGTAATTGTCAAATCAGAAATTTTAAAGCGAACTAATATTCGAAGATGAAATAATTCTTCTTTTTCCTTAATTTGAGATGACTTTTAGCTCTTAGCTATCGGTTCAAATAACCTTGTCTATGTAAGAAAGTAGAGGAACTCACCTAAACATAAGTTAACTACGACTGCGGAACAGTGCATTATCGCCCCAATCACTTCATGCACTATATTATCATTTAAATATTTGTTCTGAGGTTGAGACACCCTGTAGATGCGGTTACTTCGTACCGACGAGATGATCATTATTGTATAGTACCAGTAAAAGTCTTAAACCTAACTTAAGTCTAATTAACCAGATCATGGCGACCATATAAACAATTTTCTTTTGGGAAAAATACCAATAGTACTGTCAGGAATCGAACCCGGGGCCTTCAGATTCGTAATCAGGAAGGATGACCGTTAGACCGGTTTTCATCTTTCTCTTTCCTTCCATCCTCCATCCTTACCTTTGTCCATTCTCCTCCCCTCACTCGCACACTTGCTGTTATCCGCTCCTAACACCACCCGATACAATAAGAGGAGGAGGTAGGACTTGACAGGGTTTGTAACAGTGATGGGAGATATCGTGACACAAACTGTCAGCAGGAACAAGCCGTGGTGGGAGATACCGTGACACAAACTGTCAGCAGGAACAAGCCGTGGTGGGAGGTATCGTGACACAAACTGTCAGCGGGAACAACCAGTGGTGGGAGGTATCGGGACACAAACTGTCAGCAGGAACAAGCAGTGACGGGAGGTATCGTGACACAAACTGTCAGCGAGAACAAGCAGTGACGGGAGGTATCAGTGACACAAACTGTCAGCGAGAACAAGCAGTGGTGGGAGATATCGTGACACAAACTGTCAGCAGGAACAAGCAGTGACGGGAGGTATCGTGACACAAACTGTCAGCGAGAACAAGCGGTAATTTGTAATGAACCATAATTGATGGCAACTGATAACATTGAACCGTAAAGAGTGTAAACGCCAAGGAGTGGACGGTAATCGAATGTAACCAACAGGAACGGGCAGGAGCATTTTAAAGCAAATGAAAGGCGCAAGTATCAAATAGTAATTTAATCACATAACAGGTACAGATAAGAATTAACAATAAATCTATGTATATATCAGAGTCCAGGAGAAATAACAGTAAGTTGATAGTATTAGACAGGAGAGGGTACTAATAGCATCGACCTTTTACTTGATCTAAAACTTTGGTTCAACATTATTAATATAATTCCTGTTCACGACTGTAAAGTATTTTATTTAGTTAGGTTGAATATTATTCATTCCTTCTTTTCGCTACTGGATTAAGCTTGATACTATGTTACGATTCTATTTTGTTTTCCGCTCGTAACCACCTAGAGAGTCACCTCCTGTTTGAAATCAGTAGTTCTTCCTCTGGGTTGATCGGGAATAAGCCGTAATTTAAAGAAGGGAGGATATTTATTGAACGACAGCTTCCATTTTGGGCCTAGTATTAAATTATATATATTTCTAGATCTTTCTGTGTAGTGAAGTATGTATTCTAATATAAAGTGTATAGTAATTATCTAAGCTGGCCTATTCTTCATCGTTATTAGTGATTAGTTTGCGTGTATAACACTTATATAATGCACCTGTGTGAGTCATCTATTATTTTTAGTTTCAAAACTCATTTGAAAATCTTTATAAATCTTTGTAAATATTAAACAAAACTCACCAGTCATTCCAAGTAAAAAATAAAGTGAGTGAAAACACTACATTATTAATCTTTCTAAATTAAAGTTTTAATTTTATTATAAACACATTTATTTTATATTCTGAAAATTGAAAAATGACACCTGGACACGGGAATCGAACCCGGGACCTTCGGCTTAGTACGCCAATGCTCTTACCACTGAGCTATCCAGGATATCTATGAGGGACTATCCCCACTAAAATTCATTAACAATAGTTTCGGCTATTTGTTTCATTTATTTTAGTTTAGTTTGATGGAATAAACAGGCCTACCAGGACAGGGCTTCACAGATCAGAACTAGGAAAGGGCCAGTCGGGTTTTGGAGCACAGCTAATGTCCTGGTTATCTCACTTACTAAACCACTTCTTTTGTGTGTTTAAGGTTTTAGCAGAGAGGAAAAAAATTAACAAAAGTAACTTGCCTTTAAAATATTATTTTTACTCCTTGTAACATATGTTAAAATAATACAGGTTCAACTCTTTTAAAACAACCTGCTTCGGTGACCGCATGGTCTAAGGTGTCACACTCACGATAGACGAGACTGTCGATGAAAAGTATATCGAGGTTCTAATCTCGGTCAGGTGTACTGATGTTTGGTTTTCATTAAATGGTTTTTCCACTTTCTCTCAACAATTTTCCCAAATTCAACTTTTCTCACCCCTAGCTTGAGCGTAATTGATACACATGTAAAATGTGAACAGGTAATAAAATGTGAGGCTTAAAAATATATAATTGATTTTTTTACATGTAAATATATATAAAATCACACATTTTCTAAGCCTCGCATTTTATTACCTGTTCACATTTTACATATGTATCAATTACGCTCAAGCTAGGGGTGAGAAAAGTTGAATTTAGAGGTTACTAAACATTAACTTAACAAGGGCCATTCATTTGGTTTTAACCTTCACTTTGACTTCAATTTGCACTTAAAAAGAAACTTTTGCACTCTATCATTATTTATTACCGCAGTCAGATATTCTCCAAGGCAGAAGTTGTGAATGGATATTCGATGGCTATCAAAATCCCGCGGCCGTTTTACTAAGAAAGGCAAATACTTTCCACAAATTCCTAAATCAAAGTATAGTGTTATGGATACTTGGTGAATAATTTCCCCCCAGCTCGGCACACTTTCGTCAGAAGAATTGTTCCCAAAACAAACGAGGAATTAAAACATTTCCCCCTTTTGAAAGTTACATTTTGAACAAGTTTTATATATTGTTTTTAATGATGTTACTGCTGCTATCATTTGAAATAAAAGTTTAAATCTCCCTTATAATTGTAAATTAATTATATAATTATTATTATTACCTGTAATGGCACATAAGACGAGCAACTAATCTGTTTCTCATTTTTCCAAGAACACCGTTCCTTTATTTAGATCGAGCTAAACAGTTGAGCGAGCGCTTTCCCACGACTTGTTACACCCGGAGGGGATATCTCGTATCCTTACATCCTGCATCGAATCTGTTATCAAAGCCGAAGGAGGAGTTGAAGGGTTGAGAACCGTGCGGGCTTAGAAAATTATTCCCAACAAAAAAATGGCATCCACAGCATCTTACTACCACTTCTGGTTTCACCCGCGTGTTCTAATTACTCCAATATGTTAGGGACGAGGCAGGTTGAACTTAGGAGGAATTGTACCCACGTTTGCATGGAAATGTAGTGGGGGAAACCCTTAGTACACCCGACATGGATTTGAACCCTGATCTCCTTGTCGACAACATCTCAGTCTATTGTGAAAGTGACGCTTTAGACCATGTGGCCACCACAAAGTGGGTGTTTCATTTGTTGAGTGAGCTACGAAATATTAATTACAAACACCAGCTTTGAACCCAAGACTTCAGACATGCGCTACTTTAGAGCCGGTGTGTTGGAAAACAAAATTCTTGCGCGAGTCATAGTTTATTTGGTATTATTTCTGAAAACATGTCGTCCCTTAGTTGGGGAGACTTGAACGCAAAATAATTTTTTTTTATTTGAAGTGAGAAAGTTTGAACGGTAAACATTTTTACCGATTATTTTGTTCAAATGTTGACAATCGTGGGGTTGGCTTTGTCGATGAGGAAAGCTATTTAGGTGGTTTATCTTTGACTAAATGTTCCATTAGTTGTGCAAACTACAAACATATCTATAAAACTGTGCAAGATATTTAATTGTTTTTCAAGTAATAATTCTCGTAAACATAAAAGTGTTCATTTTCCTTTACTGCGTCTTTTAAAACCCATGAGCTAGGTAATAGGGTGTTTCTAGATAATGTAAAGTCCTTACAAGTAGTAACAACACTGTAAAACTATAAATCGGTAGGAAATTAGATTAGTGCAAAAAGACTACTAATTATTTCAATTTATACTTTAGCTTCGTTATGTTTTCTTGTCAAATCTAAAATAATCTTGTAATGAATGACTTGTGAGCAATCTCTGTGTTAAAACTACTATTTACTGTTCTTTAGAACATATGTTAGCAATCTTTGTGGGGCCTCGATAGCCGTATAAACAAACAAAAAGTCCCGCAATTGCCCGATTGTTTCTTCATCAAATGTTTGCCTTTTTGCGTCTATCTTTATATTTATTCCATAACCTCAATCTTTCCCCAAATATTTATTTCCCCAACTTTATAAAAATAAATGTATAACAAACGAAGTGTACAATTTTGTATTTCTTTTTCTTATAACATTATAGATTATGACCAATCAAGGTAATATTAGTTACAGTCGATGATTATTTGAAAGTGCGTCATATGTTTGAAGTTTTAGATGACTCAGATATAAACTTTTAATGATGTAGTTTTATTACGCGATCGACTGAAAATTGCCGTTATATTGACCAGTCGATAGCGACCGCCAAGTTGTTCATCCCTGCTTTTGTACATTGTTTAAATCTTAACATAGATAAATTTTGTGTTTATTCTCATTGCTTGGCTATATTTATATTTTGTGTGTATAGCAAATGATTATTATGTATTATAACTGGGTTAAGGTGGTGGATGGATATGTGTCTAAATTTCTAGCAGTGTTCATGACATTTAGTTATTTAGCATTAATTCTAGTCTTAATTTATAGCAAAAAAATTGTATTTATAATTCAAACTTTTATTTGTAACCAAACTTATTCCTGCCAGATTTTAGGCATCCATTTAATATTGTAATTTATACATGTACAGCAAAGAAAAATAAAGAATATTAAGAAAAGAAAAAATTAATTGACCAGTTAAGCTCTCATTACAACTGTCCTAATCCACATTCCCCTTGTACCACTAACTGTACTGTCCTAATCCACATTCCTCTTGTACCATTAGCTGTACTGTCCTACTCCACATTCCCTTGTTCCACTAGCTGTACTGTCCTACTCCACATTCCCTTGTTCCACTAGCTGTACTGTCCTACTCCACATTCCCCTTGTACCATCAGCTCTTCTGTCCTAATCCACATTCCTCTTGTACCACTAGCTGTACTGCCCTACTCCATATTCCCCTTGTACCATTAGCTGTACTGTCCTACATGTTCCCCCTGTGTACTACTAACTGTACTGACCTACTCCAAATTCCCTGTGTACTACTAGCTGTACTGACCTACTCCACATTCTCTGTGTACTACTAGCTGTACTGTCCTAATCCACATTCCTCTTGTACCACTAGCTGTACTGTCCTACTCCACATTCCCCTTGTACCACTAGCTGTACTGTACTACTCCACATTCCCCTTGTACCACTAGCTGTACTGTCCTACTCCACATTCCCCTTGTACCACTAGCTGTACTATCCTAATCCACATTCCTCTTGTACCACTAGCTGTACTGTCCTACTCCACATTCCCCTTGTACCACTAGCTGTACTGTCCTACTCCACATTCCCCACATTCCTCTTGTACCACTAGCTGTACTGCCCTACTCCATATTCCCCTTGTACCATTAGCTGTACTGTCCTACTACATGTTCCCCCTGTGCCACTAACTGTACTGTCCTACTCCACATTCCCTTGTACCACTAGCTGTACTGTCCTACTCGTCATTCCTCTTGTACCACTAGCTGTACTGTCCTACTCCACATTCCCCTTGTACCACTAGCTGTACTGTCCTACTCCATATTCCTCTTGTACCACTAGCTGTACTGTCCTACTACATGTTCCTCTTGTATCACTAACTGTACTGTCCTACTCCACATTCCCTTGTACCACTAGCTGTACTGTCCTACTCGTCATTCCTCTTGTATCACTAACTGTACTGTCCTACTCCACATTCCCCTAGTACCACTAGCTGTATTGTCCTCTACATGTTCCCCTTGTACCACTAGCTGTACTGTCCTCTACATTCCCCTTGTACCACTAGCTGTACTGTCCTACATGTTCCCCAACTTGTAGAATCTGCGCACCAGGTATCTTCAGTAGGCCTACAATGTTTGGACTTGTGTTGAACACATGTGACCTATAATGCACCTCCGGAGTCCCAAGGTCATTATTCAGCACTAATCGCCTCTGTCTGTACCACCAAGATGTGCTGTAGCTGGAAACCTTGACTTCTATTATGTAACAAACTCTCTTTCAAAAAAAGAATACAACTGGGGCATAAGGCAGTTTTATCTCTACTAGCTGTAGTACAAATATTGCGCTGCCTTACATGTCAGTCACATGCAAGTGTTGGTGGTTATTATCATTATTAGGTAGCGTATCTAACAAACTATCGTTTAAACGTGTTTATATCTTATGGCCGTTAATCAAACTTTATAAAATTATAACAAATATACTCGGTCATTTATCGCCATAACTCGCGTCGTTTTAGGACGAAATTAAGACTTTATTTATAAAAAGGTTATAGGCCTATTATTACCTCTGAAATAATTTAAAAAAAGAAGATAATAGTTGGAAAACATGTTTCAGGTAAAAAATTTGATCATATTAACTATATATTGATAAAATGAAAAATCTCTCTGGTTCGGTATTTTATTACTTTCTCGCAATCTTACAGGCAGAGAAAGTATTTTGATCGTCAAATAAAATCGAACTCGAGATTTTGATTAATCTCGACGTTTCATGACGCTCGAATCCGAAAAAGTGGTTCTTGATTTTACGTTTTGTCTGTCTGCGTTTTTTATGTCTGTCTCTCTGTACCTCCAACTAGAGCCTAAACTATTCTACCGATTGGGCTAAAACTTTGTATCAAGGGTTTTAATAGGTTTACCCCAAGGAATTTTTTGGAATTAGATATCTAGCCTTAAAATTAAGGGTAGTTTCCTTAAAGGTGGAAAGATAAAAAAAATACGATTTTATCAAAATCTACTTTAACCATTTTGATTAAATTTAATTTCTAAGCTTTGATCAATATTGAAAACCAAATGGCTACTCTCAACCTTTCGTCAAAATGACATTAAGGGTTCCAGTCTGATGCGTAAATTATAATTTTTAATTTTATCTACGTAAGTTTTTGAGATTTGAATATTACTTATCATTACATACATGTGGATCTATTTACAATAAACATCTTTTACTTAAAACATATTTTGATAAAACCAAAAGTTTTAATGATATACACAAATATATATTTTCTTTGAACTTTGCTAACTCTTTAAGGTAAAGAATTACGACCGTTAAAAAATCTAGCCCGAAATGTTGATGAATCTCGCCGTTTCATGACCTTCTAATCATAAAAACTTGTTTTTGCATTGCCGTCTGTCTAACCCTAAAATTAATACCAGTTTATTAAATGGTGAAAAGAGAAAGATTTCATTTTCTCAAAATTGGCTGTAACGATTCTATCTCTCTCATCTTAGACTCAATAGTCAATAATTACCTATTTTATTGATCAAACAACAACACCCCTTTAAATAAAATTTCTGAGTGCTCCACTTGGTAATAAGCCTAACTGAACTTTATATCTTACTTTAATGCTGGCTTTCAAAAAGTCCTAAACAGTTTTTTTTTTTGTATACTTCGTGAATAAAAACAATCGACCAGATAAAACTAGAACACAGTCCCCCAGGTTCAAATGGATAATAATATGATTTTTTTAAATTTGGTCAAAATTAATTTAGATTACATTACATACTAAGACAGATGCATTACATTTATCTAACATAGGGAAAATGCTCGTAATTTAATTTTAATTTGTGAAAGAAAAATTGTCTTTGCAGTTATGTGCGCTTTAAGAATAACTAATGTTAATGTTAACTAGTTTTAGTAGTTCATGTCTTACAATGATTAAAAGCCTGTTCCCTTTCTTTTTTTTTACCGTCAGCGAGTATCAATAGCAGTTCTTTTCATAATCGCAACAAGCAGTCAAGGCGCACGAATCTTGGGTTTGTTTCCCGTACCAGCCAGAAGTCATATAATAGTATTTGAGCCTCTAATGAAGGAACTAGCTACAAGAGGTCACCAGGTCACTGTAGTCAGTGCGTTCCCCCTTGATAAGCCCATGGACAACTACACTGATATCAAATTGGATATGCCAGATATATCCAAGTTTATGAGTGATCAGGGTGAGTGACGCATCCAATTATATATTCATTACATATATGAGTGTTTTTACATTTATTGCCTACTATAAAGCTGTACTCAGCAATGCTCATATATATATATATATATAAAGATGTTTGGATAAATATTGAAAGCTGTAAATACAGTAATTATAAATACGTACAGTAGTTTTTAAATATATATCAAATACAAACCACAAACCTATAGTTTCCGTGTTAGCATATTATTAATTTATAACGTCAATGCTAAGATTAATGTGATGAAGCGCTATTCATGGCCACTAAAATAATCAGCTCCCACCTCTCAAGCTTTGAACATGGTATGAGGGACTGGCCAGACACTAAACAAAAAATACCTTGATATCTGAGTTGATCTCTCGCATTTAAAAAAAAAAGTATATTATTATATATTGGACTTAAGTTTTAAAAATACCTATCAAAAATTATGGAAAAATATATCTAGATGAAAGTTTAAACGAAAGTAACAAATTAATTACGGGTATACAATATAAATTATATATCAAAATAACCCTTATGGTAATTTTCACTACGGCTTGTAAAATTAATGTTGACCAAACTTTGAAGCTATTAATTTGCATGGTTTGCCGCAACACGAGCTAGCGCTGCGATCACTTCATTTCGTTGCTTTGAACATGTGACATGTAATAATAGGTATTTACGAGTGTTTTAGACTACATCTACTATAAATCCTTCACGTTGCTAGTATGAATAAATATCATTTATTATTTTAATTTAAAATATAATAATATATATGATAATTCATTGAAATAAATAATATAAATATAAATTTGATAGTGAAAAAAGGGTGACCTGGTGGTCTAGGGGTAAGGTGTCAGACTTCTATGCTGGCGGCCGGGGGTCGATCCCCGGTCCCGGCAAAGATTTATCTGATTACCAAACCCTTCCTTCACATCTGACAAGACATCTTGTGAATGTGAGGAATGCCAGGTCTCCACCGTGGTTCGGATTCCACGTTAAAATGTAGGTCCTCCATTTCATCTCACAATCACCCTACCATTACACATTAGCGTAAGTGCGTATAACCCGAACGGGTAGTAAGACGCGGTGCTAATAATAATAATGATAGTGAAAAAAGGTCGTGTTTAGTTAGAGCGTTACTTTTAAACAAGTTATACGCCTATTTAAGTCTTAAGAGTTTACTAAATCATTTATATATCATTTAAATTCCATATCTTAATATTTGTCAAATTATTCAAAATGTCACTCAATAAGATCCGAACATGAATTCCCTCAGGTGTCGTAAGCTAGCTGATAAGATTGTTGTTGACTTAGAGTCCTCAGCCTATAATACGCTATATTTATTATTATAGTTTTACTACTTACATATTACATAAAGTGTCTAACCCCTCTCCCAGTGTACCGGACTAGATTTGATAAAAATAATAAATTTAAATTATTGGATAACCAAGCAAATTTAAATGCTTTTACAATCATGAGCGATCGACATTATAGTTTATATGTATTTTACCAATAGGATCCTTTCATTGGTGATCTTAATTATTTTTTCTACTCACCGTATTAACTAAAACCATCAAACAAAAAATCTTGCTCGTCCTAACTTCTCTGCAATATTTGAATTGCGCGCGTGCTGATATGCAGGGATACTAGCGCTTTATGGCCTTAACGTCTGATCAATGGAACTAAAGAATAGCAAGATTCGTATATCATAGATTTTGATCCATACGTTTTATGCATACAAATTTTGAAATAATCAGTGATTACATGGTCTAAGGCATCAAGTCCATAGTCATTGAAATGGAGGTGATGAGAAGTTCAAGGTTCAAATATCGACTGTTGTACTGAGGTAGTTTTCCATATAATTATGATTTATCACTGTGTCTTTATTATCCCCTTTCTTTTAAATTAGGGTATATATCTAATAAACTACCCATTAATTGTGATCCACGTTTTTATTAATTGATTTTTGGTGACCTGGCGGTCTAGGGGTAAGGTGTCACACTTCTATGCTGGCGGCCAGGGTTCAATCCCCGGTCCCGGCACAGATTTATCTGGTTACCAAACCCTTCCTTCACCTCTGACAAGACATATTGTGAATGTGGGGAATGCCAGGCCTCCACCGTGGTTCGGATTCCACGTTAAAATGTAGGTCCTCCATTTCATCTCACAATCACCCTACCATTACACATTAGCGTAAGTGCGTATAACCCGAACGGGTAGTAAGACGTGGTGCTAATAATAATAATAATAATAATAATAATAATAATAGATTTTTGAATATACATCATCACTTGACTTTCTTTATTATAAATAAAATACGAACATCTGCATCTAATATAAATGGCTGTTTGAAAATATAACCATACCCAATCCATAGGTTTCATGTTATTCTTTTATTGCGTTGATAAATGTATTTCTACCCAATATGTGTATAACATTTTCGAAGTTATCTCACTCTATCTCCCTAACAAACCTTCCCTTATTCTGGTGACCAAGGGTTGAGAGCATTGTGACCACCCAAGGAGAAGAAGATCATCTATTGTGGACTGACTGTCTGTGGCTACCCTAACTATTCACAAAAACACTTAGTTAACTTTGTTTTTGTAGCCACGTATCACTATCCTTTCAGGTTATACGTTTATGTAATAATTAGTATAATGGTTTTAGGGATCAGGAAGTTTATATTTATAGGAATTGTACCCACATTTTCATGTAGAATGAAAGAGTAAACCAGTTGGGAAAACCACCCTCAGTACATCTGATCGAGATTCTAGACTCGATCTCCCCGTCATCGGTCATCGTAGGGCTTTAAACCATTAACAAATTAAATAAATCAGATTACGTTTTTAAATGTATATTTTAGAAATTAACAGCACAGTAATTTACTAAATGGGATTATGATAATCACTTATTAATAACACATAAATGTAAAAGTATATGTATTAAAATATAATCACTACTTAATGCATTAAGAATAAATTAATATGTTTTTTCAGGTGATAAAAGTCCTTTAGCCTGGGCGAATGGTTTTGAAACCATCATCTACATGATGAAAACGGGTTTAAGGATAACTCAATCGGCGTTAGAAAGCAATGAAGTGCAAAAACTCATTCATGATGAACACCAACATTTTGATCTAGTGTTTATTTTAAGTGCACTAAACGAAGCCTTTTATGGATTTGCACACAAGTTCAACGCTTCAATTATTTCTATCTGTCCTAACGTTGGCTTCCCTTGGACTTTAGATTCAGTTGGTAATAAAAGCCCTTCATCCTATGTTCCTAATTGGTTTCTCTCTTATGGGTATAAGATGACGTTTCTACAAAGATTTTACAACACAGTATATAATTTGATAATGAGTGCTAGTCGTGAAATATCTTACTTACCTGACCAAAACTCTTTGATGAAGAAACATTTCCATAATTTGAAAAATCTTCCAACTTTGCCGGAACTTGAGCGAAAAACGTCTTTGGTATTCCTTAATGGTGCTCCAGGAGTATCCTCTGCTCGGCCATTGCTACCTAACGTTATCCAGCTTGGAGGAATTCATATTAAACCTACAAAACCACTTCCAGAGGTAAGTAAATTATTTATGATAAAATAGAATATGATTTATGTCTAACTTGGAGTTTTAGTGCCGATTTATATCAGAAATCGATACAAAAATATATTATTATACGGAACACGTGATTATAAATTAATAGAATGAAATTTTAAACAATGAACCAGTAGCTCTAGCTAGCGTTGAACGGGCTAAACACATTGGCCACGTCACTAGCAGGCGTGTATCAATAAGCATCGGGAATGTGCTTTGAAAAAATTGAAATTGAATCTATTAATGTGATGATAGAAAAATTAACAAAGTTCCTCTCGTTTGAACAAAACCTTCTTTTCCTCTTCGAGTTTCACATTTGGTATTCCGCAATCATTTGAGTCCATTCGAGACACAAACAATTTGAACTGATTTCTATCGCTAATTCTCGAAGGGGTCTACCTACTCGAAATAATTTTTCGCAGGATTTAGCAGTATTGGTGAATAAAGATGGCGCGTATGTTACATTTGCTTGCAATCCAAGAATTAGAAGAACGTAAACTTGAATATATAGGCCATTTAGAATCTTCAACGATAGGGATAATGCATTTGCCATTAGTGGTAAAGCATATGTCAAGCTATTTAGATTGAATCAAAGTAATCTTGTTATTTAATTATCACATTAGACGACGTGATTGAGGGTCAATCTCGAACGTCTGCATTATCTGTTTTTACAAAGGTTAACATAAAACACCAAAATAATTTATTATAAATAAGATCCTCCCCTTCCCAACACAGTAGCATTACAGGTAATCTACAAGAAACAATATGTATAATAGGCGAGTTAGAAAACATTAACCTTCTGACATTCTTTCTCATAGAAATTAATTTTACAGAATACGCAAGTCGAAAAATGATGTTAAAAATAAAACAATAAAGCTCACCGAGTTCATCTTACTACTTAAACGAAAGTAATTAAATTAATCCCTTACTCTCCGCTACCATGCTAAATATCACAAAAGGGCAGAAAACTACATAACATCTCGAAATAAAAAGATAAAGAAAAGGAACTGATAACAAAATCAAACATCTCCAATGGCATTAGTGTAGCGTTTGTGCCGACAAATGTTCACACACTGTATTAAACCGCCAAAAGGTGGCAAACCATTAATGTTTGAAACCTAGGTTGAAAAATAAACAGAAATAATTACCATTAAATATATAAAAACAAAAGAGAATATTTTAGACCACTAATAATGAAAACAAAGGAAAGTATAAGGTTATAGTCTTCATAAAACTTGCAACATCTTTGGATTAATGCCACGAGCCCCAGATTAGAAATCACTGGCTTAAAGTATACTCCTCTAATATATAATTAATTTTCCAAGTACACTTATTAATATGTTGTTTTGTTTGTTGAAATAACAAATTCTCTTTTATGTAAAGAAGGACAAAGAAACTATTCTTCGAGACACGCCACGTTTATAGATGGAGGAGTGAACTTGTCATGAATCGGGCTACGTCATGATTGAATGATGTTTTTAGAATGCTATAAACGCTGTAAAATACTTTTCTAGCTATGTTTTTTTGTAAACAAAAGGAAATAATATATGTTTATACATTCCTTAAATAATAATAATCATTATTATTATTATTTTAAAAGTAGGTAAAAGAATGGCAATTTTTATTGGGTTGAAAAAAAATGAAAACTTTCGCTACCTGCCTAGAAATTCTATAAAAGGTTATGTACATTACAATTCTTAAGTAAACTGATACGGAAAGTAATAATTATATTCACTAACAAACTAACAGATACTAAAAGAAACAAAAATACTTAATAAACTTATACAGAAAATAAATTGATTCTTAGTGAATAATTATTAAAATAGAAATTAATATTCATTTTATGTACAAAAGTGATTTATAAATTTTGATTTGGGAATCGACACTCCTTCTTTGTTGAGTGGACGAATGGATATGTCCTTCAATTTCTTGTTTTGCTCTGTAAGCTGGATTGTCTACTTTTATAGGTTGTGTGAACAGCTTTATCTCAAGTTACGTCTTTTCGTTGGAAAGCTACGAGTCTTCACCTGAGATCCATCAAACATTATCTTTGCTATATCCCATAGACTAATATAGATACAATATATACATCACTTTGTGTTTATGTAGTCTTGATAAAGGGCTATTAAAAAAGGGACGGATAAAAAATAGATTTTTCTGAGTTACATCTATTCTTCCGGTGGGTGACGTTATAAAGAGGACATGGGCTAAGTGACGGGATCTAATGCAATACTTGATACATTCACTAATGCTAAACATGTCCAGAATATTTATAAAACAATCATTCAAATTAAATGAGCTTTTTACTAGTAGTAAATTATATAAACACCAGTCCTAAATAACTACTTGGCCAACGAGAATATTATAGTGCAGGCTTTGTCATTAGTTTGGATCCAAAACTATTGTAATATCCTGATTGCATAGAGGTGCGGGCTGTTCAATTTATTAATTTAATAACTTAATATTATAGCTGACACCAATATTATTTATGGCTTATATAGAATGCAGCAAATAGTCAAGTTATTGCACTTCTTTGGTTTGAATGGGAGTTAAATGAACTCATTATCTACCAAATATATCGTTGGGCTACGTGGAACATAAACTTAATACACTTAGAACAATTAAATTCAAAATTTCTAAAATATTATTGCAAAACAAAGCTCAAATCATAAAATTGTTCCTTTAAACCATAGAAGCTTTAAGAATTGTTGAAACGAGATAAACATGAGTAAGAACAATCAAAATATCTTGAATGCAAATTATGACAATTCTAATAATGACATTTGTATTCTTTTTATCGTAGCATTATTGTATCATTTTGGACATAATCCAACAGATACCAATATCTCTAATTGAAATATTTTTCATAGATTAAAATAAAAATATATCAGAATCTTTGAAATTAATAAATATATTTTATATGAAAATAAGACTTAAATGTTGCTGCCATTGATATTATGAAAGCTATTATGTACGATCTAAATACATTTGAATTATTACTTAAGGACATTCAGGACTACATTGACAGCGCAACTGAAGGAGTTATTTTCTTCAGTATGGGTTCTATCATCCAAGGCTCTATGCTTCCTGAAACCACTCGTGATGCTTTTCTGAAGGTTTTCTCCAAACTTAAACAAAAGGTATTGTGGAAGTTAGAGGTGGACTCACTTCCTGGACAACCTGCTAATGTGAAAATTAGCAAATGGCTACCACAATCTGATATACTAGGTTAGTATTCTTTAAAACCGCTCGTTGGAACCATTTTTAGCATTCTGTATGTTTGTAGAATATATACTTCATAGGTAGAAATACTTTACGCTTTTGATATATACATTTAGTAAATTATTGTATAGGATACTTCTTTTTAGGATGCTAATATTGTTGTATTCCCTTGGGAATATTTAATTCATACATTTTAAAAGAGCAATTTTAAAAACAAAATTTACTGGATTGATCAGTCATAGAATATGCATAGTATTTTTTTAAATCCTACTTTTAAATATTACAAGGAAATATATCATAAATATAAATAACCAATTATGGTGTATTTTTTGAAAGTTTTCTCCCCTTCTTATTCTCTCACCTTCTAAAACAGTAAATATTGTTACAATGGGATGTACTAGGTCCTATCTGGGTTGAAGGTATCTCACCTTTCTCCTCGGCTAACTCCTTGTTTCAGTAGACCGTAACTCTTATCATCAGGACCTATGGGTAGGGAATGAAGTTAAACCAAATATCTTACACCTTCCCTCATTTTTTTTAAGCATTTACAAATTAAATTTAAAAAAAATACAGATTCAACAAAATAATAACAAAACACGCATAACACAAAGAAATTAACCTTGTCCCAAAATCTCATTCAAATCTTAGTTTGACATGTCATACATAATCCATTAAATGACTTGGAGCTCGGATTCTCCTTCTGCTCCTAGTACATTCCGATCTTGAGTCCAACTGGCTATTACAGGTGTTATAGCTGACATTTTCAGAAACATCAGGGACTACTGCTGTCTTCATGTGAAACATTAACTAAATCATAACCAACATCTACCCCCTCTTTATACCCGATTCTATCAGTTACCTCTAGACCCACTAAAGGCTATTTTTCTTTGATAAGTTTACGCCTAGTAAATTATCTATGTCTCATTATTCCTCTTCCACCCTTATTTATACAGTAAGACCTAAATGGAAGACATTTTTCAATTACATGGGAAATAGTTGAGATTGTGCACAGTATCTTATAGATTTCAATATTCTCGACATAACTGTTTATTTTCATATCTTTACTCTTTACAGTTTCTAATTATTCTAACCAATTTGAGAATGAATCATAGTACAATAAGTAATTACATTCTTCAAATCAAAATAAATCACCACTACTCAAAACCACATTTACTTACAGAGTCGACTTACTGGACGAATTTTCAGGAGATTATTGGGAACATAATTGTT
Organism: Timema shepardi; assembly: GCA_902151425.1. NCBI lineage: Eukaryota > Metazoa > Arthropoda > Insecta > Phasmatodea > Timematidae > Timema > Timema shepardi. Next base: position 29,009 of record CABFVX010004852.1, read on the forward strand.
TGGAAGAAAAAAATGAATACTTTAAATATAGGTTCAAAAATTAAACTATGACACGAGAATTTAATAACGAAATTTTAACTTAACGCGTTTAATTCCAGACTCTAAAAGAATATGTTTTCCAGCGTAGGCCTATATTTAAATAAATATTTATTGTTAAAGTCAGGTGACCTGGCGGTCTAGGGGTAAGGTGTCAGACTTCTATGCTGGCGGCCGGGGTTCAATCCCCGGTCCCGGAATAAATTTATCTGATTACCAAACCCTTCCTTCACCTCTGACAAGACATCTTGTGAACGTGGGGAATGCCAGGCCTCCACCGTGGTTCGGATTCCACATTAAACTGTAGGTCCTTCATTTCATCTCCCAATCACCCTACCATTACACATTAGCGTAAGTGCGTATAACCCGAACGGGTAGTAAGACAAGGTGCTAATAATAATGTTAGAGTCAGTTATTATTGCCAACTGTTCATTTCTGTGCATAGTAAGTTGTATAAACTGGGTATGTACATAACTAAAAATGGTTTATTGCATAATCAAGCTGATAAATTCACAAGTTGTTTGAATATAAAAAATATACACGTTTGATCTTTGCTACAGCTCATCCCAATGTTCGAGTTTTCATATCTCATGGTGGGCTTATGAGCACCTTAGAAGCAAGCTATCATGGAGTACCTATTTTGGGAATCCCCTGTTTTGGAGATCAACATCAAAACATACTCAGGGTTCGAGAATCAGGTTATGGACTAACACTGGACTTGAATAATATAACAGAAACATCGGTGGCGTGGTCATTGGATGAACTACTAAATAATTCACGGTAAGAATGTTAAATATTAGCGATTGTTTTTACTATTCTAAATTTAAAAATTGGTTAGGTCCTCACCAATTTTTTACAAACGAACCAACAAACATGGATTATTAAAAACCAGGCCAAGATTTTCTTCTCAATAACTATTTGATTAAATCAATCGGATTTGGGGGTTGGCTATAACGCTATATCAATTGATGGTTAAAGGAAGTGGCAGCTCGTCACTTTAGAATCTGGAGGGTGCAGCATGTTTAATTCATAAATTATTTATAAATAATATATTTAAAAGAAGACACAAATTTCTGAATATGTTTTGCTAAATATTCATTTAGTTAAACTCAAAAATTAATATCACAAACAACATGCAAATATAAAAATAATAATCCCCCCCCCCACTTTTCCCAAAAGGACGTGGATGTGTTGTAGAAACTCTGTAGCTGTGTAATGTGCATAAATATATAGGTATGTATGTTTTCACTTTGTTCTATACAAAACTCAGGACCTAATGATTTCAATTATCTTTTTTGATCAAGAGTTTATCTTGCAATATTCGTTGTCTTAAGCGCCTGAATTGAACTATTCATATTAAGCCTAGCTACAAAAAATATTAAAACATATAACTCAAATAAACATTATCCTAAAATAACCCTACAAAATATTATTATAAGCACACACGCCACATTCATCCTCAAGATGCTACCCGCCTCGGTGGCGTAGTTGGCTAACGCGCTTGTCGTGTTGAGCTCGACTGCTGATGACGGGGAGATCGAGGTTCGAATCTCGGTCGGGTGAACTGTGGGGTTTTTTTCCTAAATAGTTTTCCACTCTCCTTCCACGCAAATGCGGGTTCACTTTCTTTAATTCAACCTTCCCAATTCCTAATCCATTAGAGTAATTAGTACTTAAAGCGTATAACCCGAACGAGTAGTAAGACGCGGTGCTAAATATTATTATTATTATTATTATTATTATTATTATTATTATTATTATTATTATTATTATTAGATGCAGGAGCACGCAGGATGACTGACAACAGCTATTGCTGGTTCACGCTATACACATTTCACAAGCTTTCAACCTCAGGGTGCGTAAGGGAGTGTGCCTTCAAAAGAAGAATAAGCAATGCTAGCTATAGCAGGATAGGGCTAATGGGTTAAGGGGAGGGAAGGTTTGGTTTCACAATGTCAGGCGCTGACCGTCGCGCGCCTGACTGCATGCCATTTGAAGACAAGAGGTATAAGGGGTGGGAAGGTTTAGTTACACAATTTCAGGCGCTGACCACCTCGCGCCCAACCACATGCCATTTTAAAAACATTGTCTGCTATTACTTAAACCTAAAAATTATTTTTCTTGAAACTATTATGGCAGGATAAAATTGTCGTGAGAGTGCGAATAATAACTTTAAAAGGAACTGGGGATTCGTGGGGATGGGGGCGCTCGCCTCCGCCCCTAGTTAAAGGTGAATTCACACATACGCTGAAATTTGAGAGCAGTACAGTAAGTCAGCGCCGCTTAGTGGTGCAGCTGATCAAACGCTCGCTGAAATTTGGGAATCTCTGTTTACACACGATGCGTTGAAACGTAAAACATAAAAAGGAACTATGACAAACAGTGCAAGTTACTGTATTTAAAATAAAATTAGATGTTTTCTTACTGTTTGGGCTCAATTTTGTCAACGATAAATCTCACGGCATCCAATAAACTGTCTTTTTTCATCATCACTTTTGAGATACACCATCTTGAGAATGTGCTGTTTTTATAAATAACGTATGTTTGAAAGTTTGCTCATGGCTCGACCTTATTGGCCGGTTTTCTGTAGAAGTGCTGGCAAAGTTGAAATTAACTCTACTCGAGCAGTACGTGCTACGCTGGCTAAGCGGACTTAGGACTTCTTGTGATTGAATTAGAGCTGTCACGTGATCAAGTCTCATCACTGCTCACCTTTTATAAAGAACGTGTGAATGCACAGTAACAGGTGCAAATGATTCCATAGCATGAATTTAATTTTAAATCTGTTAAAAGTCCATCGCTGTAATATGTTTATGGTTTTAATGTGGATTTTATCGCTTAACAAAAATATAGAATATAAATTTTATTTTGTGCTCGGCAAAGTGACGTTGCATAAGTGACACACGATATTTTTGATTTAAACTGGCCAATTTAGTTGGGTTACTTATGTGCAAAAAAATAAAATTAAGTGGCTTGGTTTTAATTACATTTTATTTTCTAAACAAGAAAGATAGAGGTTGCATTTAAATGTTATTCAATAACATTTGATTAATACATATTGTATAAACTTTTTAGGCTGACCTAGTTATAAGACCCAGGTAACGTAAGCTATATAATTTGTCTATCCTTATTAATATAATTATGTATACAGTCAATCAACTAAAACATCAAAAACGGGTAAGGATGGTTAAATAGGGCTTTGATGTCTAAAATTACACAAACATTTAAAAATAAATTTAGTATTATTTAAATATTGCATTTTTTTATATTTTGAAATCTAATTTCCTCAACGTTATACGTAGATATAATCACATTAATATATTTTTAGGTATTCTTCAAATGCCCGCCAAATATCACAAGATTTTCGTGACCAGCCGCAGACTCCAATGGAAAGAGCCGTTTTTTGGACAGAGTATGTTCTCAGACACGATGGAGCTGCACACATGCGAAGTTCCGCTCTGGACCTCAACTGGTTTCAATATTTCTTATTGGATGTACTTGCTTTTGTAATCGCTATTGTGGGTTTTTGTTTCATTTTAATTATATACACACTAAACCTATTTTTAAGAGCTATTTCAAGAAAATCGGATGTCCATGAAGACAAAAGCAAGAATAAATAATATATTTAAATTCATAAAAAGAGAGGTTAAACATTTATTTCTTAACTAACAAAACAAAAATATACAATAATAATGTACTTAAAGAATAGATTTTGATTCACTTTGGTATGGTTTTTACGAACATTAAAAATGATAAAATATGTTTTTTTAAATAAATCAATTTAAACATAAACTTCGATTCTTGGTTGTATTTATGTGCTTTACATTTTATTGGCATTTGGATGGGATTAAGTTTTATTATTATTAATATTATTATATATTGAAATAAAATAATATAAACAACATACAAGGATAGATGGAGAGTCTTTAATCAAATTTATACTATCGTAGTATGACATGACAATTATTTTAATATTATATTTCAACTAAACATGAAATTACAATAATAATTATTAACCAAAAGTATGTGGTGGGTCGTGGATCCCTTGATGTACACAACTAATCAATTTCTAAAAGAATGCTAGTTGTTTAAGAAATATGATGATATTGTCAAAGAAATAAATGGTACGGTACACTGAACAGACTTTCTCCCGATTTTATTTTAAAATATACATTTATTAAAAACTATTTAAGATTGTGAAACGAAAGAATAGGTATATGCATTGTTGTAGACACACCACACAAAAGACCATAAATTAAATAATATACTCTGTTACTTAACTACTCTATGGCACTATGGAATTACTAACTAGGAGCACTGTTATAGAAAAATTGAGAAAAGAGAAGCAAACATCTTCGTCCTTTATAGAGCATGAGAGTCAAACTCACTTTCAAAGACCTGAATAAGTATTATATATTCCACTATAGCTCAGAAACTATTGGTTTTATAAAATATATTTCACATACAATATTTTTATCTTTAATAGTACTACAAATTTTCAGCTATAAATCATTTCATATCTCAAATAGTTGCTTAGAAATGATGAAAATTGGAAAATTTCCCTTAAATGTAATCCTTAGAGCTAATTTCAAGAAAATAATATTTTCTTTTTTTGCCCTTCAGTAAACAATCGTTAATTTTGGGTTAAATATAAACTTTCAAAGACCCCTCGGGGAGACTTTACGGTAACCCCAGATAACAAGTTTTAGCCGAATCGATAACACAATTTTGGCTCTATCCCAAGATACAGACAGATGGCATTGCGAAAACGACTTTTTTTTTTGCAGGGCATAAAACTTTGACATTTAACAAAACCTCGAGTTTGAATTTTTTGACAATCACAATATTTTCTCTCCGAAGTGTCGGGGGTGAATGAAAATTATCGTTTCCAAAATCCTTTTAAAAGAGCCTCCAATATTTTAGAAAATTTACTTTTGAAGAAAAAGTATGGGAATTTATATATATGTGATCCTGATGTTAGACGATGAAAGTTCTCCATCTGAGAAGACCATGGTATCAACGGGTTGAACCTGGAAAGAGGAGCACGAGAATGACAGACGTCAGTAAAGGCATGGTTGCACCTAATGATATTCATACTATACTGGATGGACATAAACACACCCTTTGAAACGAACCAAATCGTGACGGTAATGTTTTTTTGTCTGCTTGTTAGCAAGAAGGGATATTTAATAGTTTCTTTCCATTTCCTTGCGCTGAAACGTGTTTCTAGTGAGTAGTGAGTAAATATATATATATATATATATATATATATATATAT
>CABFVX010004852.1:34414-50150 GCA_902151425.1 Timema shepardi
ATATATATATATATATATATATATATATATATATATATATATATATACATACATAGTGAAGTACTATACCCCACTTAGCTGAAGACAAATTTACATTAAAGGATATCCAATTCAGTTTTAAAGGTAATATCGTACAAATAAGAATACAATATTTAATGTATTCAAATGAGTAGCTACTGCCCATGTTGTTTACATTCTGCCAATACTACAATACATTTAAAATGGTTTATTATCTTTTATATTGGTTTCAGAAACAATATTTGAAAGTTTGATAACTAAAATAGAAAAAGGTAGCTTAAAACTTAATACATGTGTTTGAACAACGAACTTTGTGTAAAAGTATTACGTTCAAACGATCATTTAGGTTTTAGGCTCGTAGGAAGTATTAATATATTAGTCTATATAGACTAATTTAAAGAAACAAGTCATATTGAACTTAGTTATGCTGTTCAAACCTTTTATTTAACACTTTTATTTCTTTTAACTAATCATACATATGATATATCTAATATATTTTTAAACATTAGTGAACACAGTTGAAATGCCACATTGTCTTGAATGCGTGTAGGAAAGAAGGAAACACCCAAAGGATTCTTTCTCTATTTTACACAATAGTATTTAAACGACAGCTGGACAATTTTAGCCACGGATGTCCAGCCAGTTATTTTATAGAGAGATCAATGGTCGCACCACGAGTTAGATGCTAAAGAATATACATACATAGTAACAACATCCCAGGACAAGGTATAACTTCCATCTTTTTACCAGATTCACTTCACTCTAAGATCTTCGTATTCATATTTATTATCTATATCAAACCTCTCTCCTCAAAATGTTTAATTTACGATATGTCTAAAAACTTCACACAGATCATAAAAAAATAAACATAGTCTAAATAGATCTATTCCCTAATGAGACTATTTCAGAGGAAGAGATAGGACTCGTAAGTTTACAAAACTAGTCGTTTCGGAGGTCTAGTTACCTTTGTAGATTACCTCAACACTAAAGGGGGGTTATAGATCTTTCAGTTCCAAAGAATTCCTGAATACTGAATGAAGAATATTTTAGCCTAGGAGAAGCCTCTATTTTTGGCTCTTGAAAACTTTCCCTAATCCGTGAATAGCTTCATTCAATGCATCTTTCCTACGGCATGAGACTAAATAGGAAGAGTTCTTGCCTCCCTTATTTTTAGAACCATCCAGAATTTGTGACAGGTTTATAAATGCTATGCAATCAGTGGTGAGGACCCATTGATGCTCCCACCTATATACAATATTATGAATCTATGGTGGGTTTACACGTTCTCGATTAGATTATTGGTGTTATTTTACATCACACTACACCATGATCTACACTAGCAAATCCATACAAAATCCAAAATGCTACACTAAGACTGTGTCTGCGTGCTTATCGTACATCATCGACCAACGTGCTCCTCATCGAAGCACTGGAGATTCCTTTATTTCCTAAACACCACCTTTTGGAGGGCAAGTTTTTTTATTGACAATTGTTCAACTTCCAGTTCTTTGCGGCGCAGACTGCGTACCCTTACATATTATGTCCAGACTAAACAATATTTGTTAAACTAAACTGGTCCAACTCTGGTGGCTAGGTTTTTGGATTTGAATGAGCTACTTCAATATATTTTTTCTATTCCTTATTCTGTACAGTTTGTCACTTGGGGGCATGATGCACTCTGGGACATAGCAGTGGTGTTATCTATTCCTGAATTAGGAGTAAACAAATTTACTTTCCGATCGAGAAGAATTTAAATGCAGCAAGGTATGTGAAGGAAATATGGATTTGATACAGGTTTATATTTACAGATGGAGCTAGACGTCGAGGGGAGCTAACCCTAGTGGGTGCGGCCTTTTATGAGAGTAATATTAACTATGTACGGTCATTAATATAGTTTACTACATTATGATGGGTCAATATTTACAGTGGAACTATTTGCTATTCTGCTGGCAATAAAATATACCTTATCTTTATGTCCTCATCCAGTAGTGCCGCTATGTGACTCCCGTAGTGCTTTGTAATATGTAAACTGCTTGTTGAGGCCTCCATCATGCCCATTAAGAACTCAAATAATCGACAAGAGCACCACTCTTCAAGCTAGAGGCTACTTATTGCGGTATCAACGTAGTCCTAGTCACTTAGGTATAGTGGGTAATAGGAGAGTGTGTATATTGGCATTTAGTGTAAATTTACTTTCTGTTGTACAGGAATTCCTTCTACCGTAGAGCGATTCTATACCGAGAGTAAAACTCACTATTGAGTATATGTGGGCTGAAAGGTGGGAAACCACATTTCAGAATAAGACCAAATGGTACCACGAGGTGTGTGGTGCAAAATTAGCTACACTATGGTTTTCTGCAGTAAAGGGCACCCGTAAGTTTATTTGTACTTTAATTCGGCTTGGGCATGCCTACATTAAAGATCAACTTTATTTGATACTCAAGGTTTCGTCTTCAAATTGTGCAGTTTGCCACGTTTTTGAAACTTTAGGGAATTTATCTCTGACTTGCCCTGTACATCAATTGGCACGGGTAAATTACATTCATAGTTAAATTACAGATTTTTCTTTAATTGTGTTACACTCAGACAACGTTACATTGTACAAGTGGCTGTGTAGTTTCCTTCTAAATATAAATGTTAATATAAGTATGTTCAAAATCTTTTCGGTTTTGAATGGTTGTTTATGTTCAAGTCTATGCTTAAACCATTAAACGTTTAATTTAAATAATTTTAGTGGTGCACATTATTATTTTTTCATTATGTATTGATTATGAATGCCGTCATTGAAATATTGTATTTCAACTTCTGTAAACGATGTGCCATGTACTATTCGCTATATTTTATTAATGAAAATAAATTTTATATTTCTGATTGTTTTCTAACAGTTGTCACTTTGAAGCACCAAAATGTACTACATAAATGCTTTGAGCTTTTTCAGTGGCTAAATATGTTACATATACAAGCCGTAAGATAATACTAATAACAATGGCCTTACTTCCACGATATTTTGTTTACTTCCAGTAATAATTTAAATAATATATTATTTTGTATGGTTTTAACGTATATGAGGGTTAGAATAATGAGTTACTGTAGAGAGCGCTAATGGTCAATGTCTGAACTATATCAGATAATGTTGTCAGTATTAGCATAGAATTACTAGAATGCTATCTCTGAAGAGTGGAATCTGTGATGGCTATGACGTTTTAATTTTCTAGGCTACCATTTTCATTAACTTGGTACTTATTTTGTTCTGGCAAACCGGTGATTCATAACCAAAATTAAACTTTGAGACTTCATCAGATAATTTAGCAACCAAAGGTCAAAGTCAAGAACTTAGTTTATCGTGGTTGACTTGGGAAGTAATACTGTACTCTTCCGTCTAAAGAGAAAGGTGTATTGTGTAAACTTTTCTTTCGACTAAAAAGAATACTGCGATGAGTCTTCAGTGGACAATAATTGCTACTTTTCTGTATGCAGAAATAGCGTTCGTATTACTACTTGTTTTACCTGTTGCATCACCACAACGATGGCAAAAACTTTTCAAATCTCGCTTTTTACATATGTTAAACAGTCAAGCCTCTATTTATTTCATGGTTCTTCTGGCTGTCCTCGTTCTGTTTTTCTTGGATGCCATCCGTGAGATGAAGAAATATTCCAGTTCTGAAGTGGATAATGCTCACGGGCATTTAGACGCGGAAATGCAGGTCAACATGCGATTGTTCCGAGCGCAGCGGAACTTTTACATATCTGGTTTCGCACTTTTTCTTTCGCTAGTTATTCGTCGCCTTGTGATTTTGATTTCCACACAAGCGACACTCCTGGCTCAGAGCGAGGCGGCCATGCGCCAAGCCAAGTCTGCCACCACAACCGCCCAAAGCCTACTTGCACAGAATCAAGCAAGTGTCGCTCAGAACGACACGAACGAAGCTCATGACCGTGAGATTACCGAACTGAAGGAGAAGCTTGCTAAGGCTGAAAAAGCTCTAGTACTCGAGAAGAAGGACAAGGAAGCCATCAAGTCGCAAGCAGAATCTGTGAACGCAGAATATGACCGGCTCTCCGAGGAACACCGCAAATTGCAAGCGACAGTGGAAAGTGCGGGGGGTGAACCAAAGAAGAACGCTTGAAGTAATTATATGAAGGAGGATTTTGTATTTCATATTTTCATTTAATATAAGTATTGTAGCCTATTAAGTTACTTGTCACCCTTACTAATCTCTCTGGCTAATATCAATGCTATAATAACCTATTTATGGGTGTTGCGTATAGTCTAAATAAGACTGTAGGGTGTTATTTTTTTACTAACTGTGGAACCTGTAGGCCTACATTGTATTAATGGGTGATTTTTGTTTAATAGGCCTATCATTAACACTAATTTAATCTAATGAATTTGGAGTTTTGTTAAATAGCCTATTAGGAAGAATAGGTGGGTACGGTAGGCTACCTACTAGTTAAAGTTAATCTTTAATATTATGTTTTACTTAATTTTGCTTTGTGTCGCCCTACCAGTTGGTTAGACCTACAGAGACATTCGCTGTGTTTCTTGTCGGGGAAACTTTATCGACCAAACTAGAAAAAAAAGGATGTCAGAATCTGTATTGTACATGTTGAACATTTATATAAAACCAGGGCATTTCACGAAGTGTTTTCAAATTCCATAAATTTCATTAAAAAAAATTACCATTGTAAGCCTATTTTTATTATAAACTAAAGGGTTAATTTTAATGATTATTTTATCAATCATTCTTAAGTTAATATGCAAGCAAATATAGGTTTCGTTTCAATCTTAACAAGGTAGTGCGCTTTATCCGTCGTCTTTTAGGCTTTTTTTCCTTTTTCAGCTATTTTAGTCACTTTATTATGCACATAAGAAATTGCACTATCCTTCATCGTCCCAAATCACTTTCGAAATGTAAATGTTGACAATGACGAGTAACTTTCCAGTGATTCTGTCCACTAAAACGGTACATGGCGTCATCCTTTGATTTGTACCAATTCACCCGTGTTCTATTATGTATTGAACAGGCCTAGTTTGTTTTATATATTATAGATTTAATTCAACAATGCACAAAAGGCCAGGTTGAGCTCAGTCGGGAAGGTGCCATAAAAATGAATTTAAACTAATTGTATTGTTATTTCTATGCTGTCATTAAAATTATGTTCTGGAAGATACTCCGACATTCACGTTGAGTGAAACTTTATCTCATATAGGGCCTAGCCTAATTACTTTTTTAATTTGGTTCAAATAATTTCTACGGGTTTTGATATTTGTAGAACTAACGGGTGATATCAATAGGAATTTAATGGTCGAGACTGGGGCGGGTAAAGCGCACGGTTCCCGGCTGGTAATGTTATGTTGAAAAATATTTAAAAAAAACAGTAACTTTCTTATAGAGTAGGCCTATTGAAAGATTAAAAAAAAGCTAGCCTACACTATTTTGTACTTGTCTTATTACCTTTTCATATTAAATGCTATGGGTTAGAGGTTAGGTGGAATTTATAAGGAATGCACCAGCATTTGTATGGAACAAGAGGGGTAAACCATTCCCAGCACACCCGACTAGGATTAGAAACTCAATATTTTCATCAGCAATCCACTCTATTGTGAGAACAACGCCTTAGATCATATGACCACCATTGCAGGTAAAATGTCCCACTACTCAGAAGTTTAAATATATGCTATAGATTTTTTATTACTGCTTCTTACTACCTGTTCAGGTTGTACACGTTAGTTTCTTTGAATATTGATAGACTCAGGGCCTACGAAACATCAATGGCATAAACCAAACTCACATGAAGAGGGACTTCTCGTCTAGCTTCACGTGTGACAAGGGTCTACTCGTCTAGCTTCGTGTGTGACAAGGGATTACTCGTCTAGCTTCACGTGTGACAAGGGACTTCTTGTCTAGCCTCACGTGTTCTAAGGGATTACTCGTCTAGCCTCACGTGTGACAAGGGATTACTCGTCTAGCCTCACGTATGACAAGGGATTACTCGTCTAGCCTCACGTGTGACAAGGGACTACTCGTCTAGCCTCACGTGTGACAAGGGTCTACTCGTCTAGCCTCATGTGTGACAAGGGTCTACTCGTCGAGCCTCGCGTATGACAAGGGATTACTCGTCTAGCCCCACGTATGACAAGGCACTACTCGTCTAGCCTCATGTATGACAAGGGATTACTCGTCTAGCCTCACGTGTGACAAGGGTCTACTCGTCTAGCCTCACATATGACAAGGGATTACTCGTCTAGCCTCACGTGTGACAAGGGTCTACTCGTCTAGCCTCACGTATGACAAGGCATTACTTATCAAGCCCCACATGTGACAAGGGACTACTTATCTAGCCCCACATGTGACAAGGGACTACTCATCTAGCCCCACATGTGACAAGGGACTACTCATATAGCCCCACATGTGACAAGGGACTACTCATATAGCCCCACATGTGACAAGGGACTACTCATCTAGCCCCACATATGACAAGGGACTACTCATCTAGCCCCACATATGACAAGGGACTACTCATATAGCCCCACATATGACAAGGAACTACTACTCTCTACTTAGTTAATATGTTTAAATTATACACACTTTGGACCTACTTGTGTAGTGAGCAACTGATCTAATCTGGCGTTTTTATCAATGAAATGATAACTATTACATCACAATCGCTTTAGAGCCGTTTGTTTAACTTTAGTTCCGTTTTAATCCCCTCCATCGAGAAAAGCAGTGAGGTCAGTTGGTATAATCGAAGAGAACATTGGGAAGGATACTTGTATCTTCATATCATCGAGTGGATACTTGTAGAGATCCTTGGAATATGTCACTTGAAGACAATTATTTAAAAAAAAACATTGGAATCAATACTAGAACTACAGTAGCCTCGTGGCTTCTTTGGTGCTGACTGACAGCTCACAGCTGACTTCTGGCAGTCAACATTTAGCTATATACAGTAGCCCCGTGGCTTCTTTGGTGCTGACTGACAGCTCACAGCTGACTTCTGACAGTCAACATTTAGGTATATACAGTAGCCCCGTGGCTTCTTTGGTGCTGACTGACAGCTCACAGCTGACTTCTGACTGTCAACATTTAGGTTTATACCTAAAGTTTGACTGTCAGAAGCGACAGCTGCTAAACACATGTTTTTGCAGATCATATGGTTTGGCGTAGGGATACATAATTTGGTCTGGTAACTTTTCAAAGCTGTGAGCTATCAGTCAGCACCAAAGAAGTCACGGGGCTACTGTAGCCTATGTTATTTCGAAATTGTGAGCAAAATAAACTCACAACTCCGGCTCTAGTTGGCTGTAGTAGTGTTTGGAGAGTCCTTACAAATGATAAGTGTTCCAAGATAATTACACTTATTGTTTTAGTGCCAAATGTGTCCAAAATTAGTATTTTTTCTAAATAGTAACTGGACAAAGTGGCTTTGAGAGGGCTGTTCAACTAAAGCTATAAAACCTAACTTATGCTGCCGATACGAAGACAAAATAGGCTAATAACTGTAAATATAATATTTAGACAAATTATTCATTCATGAGATTGTGAGGCGAGTTCTCTCGTTCTACCGAGCGAACACATGCAGAAATAAGACGGGTGAACAAACAGGAGAATGGAGAACATAATGGCCTACATACATCCAGGTGCACAGACTAAGGTAGGGTTGTCATTTGGGTGATGGCAGGCGTGCGTGTACACAGCATTTTAGTTGGGAAACCTGGGGATATAAAAACCCCGTGATAGGCCGAGACGTTGATGAGAGGATGATATTAAACACCCATCTTTGTAAAAAAAAAAAAAGACAATAAAGATTGTTGGAGCTAATTATTTTTAAAACAGAAATAGTTTGTTTAGTGCAATTATGAAAAAGTCTATTTTTTTTTAAGTTTGGTCAAAGCATTTAAACCGTTCTAAGTGGTAATATAATTTAAAAACTATTTTGTCACTCTAAAACTTCAATGTTTCACTGGTTTTAATGAAATAACCCGCCTCGGTGGCGTAGTTGGCTAACGCGCTTGTCGTGTTGAGCTCGACTGCTGAGGACGGGGAGATCGAGGTTCGAATCTCGGTCGGGTGAACTGGGAGTGGTTTTTCCTAAATGGTTTTCCACTCTCCCTCCACGCAAATGCGGGTTCACTTCCTCTAATTCAACCTTCCCAATTCCTAATCCATTAGAGTAATTAGTACTTAAAGCGTATAACCCGAACGGGTAGTAAGATGCGGTGCTAAATATTATTATTATTTAATGAAATAAAAAATACTTGGCTGACCGATTCTAGCCGCCATACTTGTACATTTTAAGATGTGTCTGTTTTACCAATAATTAATTTCAAGCAACTTAATGTTGTGGTAGCAATGGTTTGTATGTACTGTGCACGCAAGGTGGGGGGTGCTAACGCTGATCCTTTGGTGCACTTTCACAATCAGAGTGAAGACACCACGGCACGCAACAGAATAGATAGATATGTCCGTTTCTTGGAACCAAACTAGACCAAGAATATCAAGTTCCATAACGTTCACACCAAGATTGATTTGATGGCACATAACAAAGCCACAAACTGGTACCGGTCTGACTTGAAGTCCAAGTTTAATATTTTGTTGTTGTTACATAACACTTATTTAATTTTTTTTAACTATCCATTGAGTGCATCCATGTGAAGAAGAACGGTTTAAAGAAAAAGACAAGGCACGCCAAAGTAGTTTAGGCTGAGCTATCAGAATTTGTCTAGAAATTATTATTTTATAGATTTCATGTAGTTACCATTTAGTGTTAAAATACGGTTTGGTGGCTGTTATAAAAATGATTATATGTCATACTCGGTGAGATATTTTAAATATGTTTGTAACATCAAAATTTTACCCTTTCTTCTAAATATTTTGAATCTTTGCACACCCCTACTGACAAGACTATAACCTATCAAACGTGTGTTATAAGCTTTGTTGTTGAAACAGCTCTGACAGCTTAAGAGCGTTCATCATAGGCCCAATTCAGCTCCCGGCTCGAGTCAGGTATGGAAACTAAAATACCTACGATATGCCAAAAATGTGTGCAGAGCATTTGTTTTCGAATGGTCACTCGAAGTTTTCCTCAGTAATGCTGGGGTACAAAGCGACACAGTTTCTTGTTAATAACTACATTATGTCCCCATTAAGACAGAATAAAGATTTGTGAGCAGTGTTCCCATTCTAAAATGGTCAAAAACGGCCTTTCCTATGTAGTTTTTATTGAAAAATTTAATATTCCAACATTTTTCGGTATTAAGAACTTCTATTAACTCTTTATCTCCATTAAAGTTTAATCAGAAATGTTCCACATGAAATAGTGTTGGGGTAAATTTACGATTTTGAGCCGACTGTATCGCAGAGTTGATTGACATGTGATGCACGTATTGGTCATTAATGAGTTTTTATTGGTCACCATTTAGTACAGTAATATTGTACCACTATCTTTTATGGTCGAATGGTCTAAGGCGTCACACAATAGACTGGCCTGCCAATGACTGAGATAGAGGTTTTTTAGACCCAGTTGGATGTACTGGGGGTGGTTTTTCCTCTACTTGTAGGCAAATGTAGGCACACTCCCGCTAGATTAAACCGCCCTCATCCCTAACACATCAGCATGATTAGTTCATATGAACACAACGGGTACAAACAGTATGACGCGATGTTAAAACAAAATCTACTCCGATTCATTGAAATCACTTTGATACCAAATTTGTACGTAGGTTGTCCATTGTAAGTCGACCATATTCTCAATAAACACATTCTTTTGTTTGGTTAAGTGAAAAATGACAACCTTGACAAATGAATTGAGCCAGGGGCTTTACAGACAATACTCTACCACTGAGCCAACACTGTCTGCCCTTCAATTAATACTAATTAGTAGTTAATTAAAATATCATTTTCTGTCTAGCATATGAATCAACACATTTGTGTTCTGGTAACATTTGGGAAACAACCAAAAATCCACTCAATATTTAAACAAGATGGCATCTTTACTAAATATATCTTGTATTGAAAAGCTTTATACTATCTAATCTTTAAACGAGACTTGACAACATTAATTTCTTTAAAGTTAAATAAATCTAATTTTTATTTTTTATGTGTGTGAATAGAAGTGTATTCAAATAATAGTTTCACAACCCCACAAAGTTGTTACCGAGGTTTTCCATAAACCATCCTACTCACCCTTTCCACGTGTTACATAACTTTTTACATCGAGATCGTTTATTCGTAGGGAAGCTTCTGTAAGACACTACTTGCTCGGCAGTTATGTCGTTTAACTTTGAAAATGTGAACCTTGTTATTTTTTCAACATTGATATTTACGATCTGTGTTGCGTGACACTGTAATGTGTCCTCCCTCATCGACAGCATTACCTGGCTTATGGAGGAGCCCAAGTACACACGCCATCAAAAGATCGTTCACCTCTGTGGAAAAGGCGAGATATTAATAATTTGTACCGAGATATTGTAAGTTAAAACTGTGTGTTATTTAAAGAGAAATACTGTTAGCTGCTTTTCAAAATATATTATATTTACTGATTATATGGTGTGTATTATTTTCAAAGAACAGACTGCCTATACAAGTTGGAGATGGCACAGGACTTGTATTGTGAGCTCTCTAGGG
Organism: Timema shepardi; assembly: GCA_902151425.1. Taxonomy (NCBI): domain Eukaryota; kingdom Metazoa; phylum Arthropoda; class Insecta; order Phasmatodea; family Timematidae; genus Timema; species Timema shepardi. Next base: position 45,061 of record CABFVX010004852.1, read on the forward strand.
TTGTTAACCGAGTGGGGCCATCCCCCGGGGTTACACACACTTGTTAAGACGTGCTCCCCTGGTACTATAATATTTACTATTGGTAGAGTTCGGTCGAATCTGAATCTTGGAAAAAATTAACATAAGAGCAAATATAAATAAAATACACATAGTAACTAGATGTTAACGTTTATTATTCTAATACATTCATCATAACATTTATACATTCAGTTAAGTGTTAAATTACTGGCCTGGGGCCTGGTTGTTAAGTTAGATATATAATCATGTTGGTTCTGAACCAACAAAACAAATTTCACTTGAAAAATCATTAAAAAAAATTGAGTCTGGAATCCGAAATGTTCTCAAATATCCTCGATTCAAGGGGCCATCAATAACTATTAGTGTTTATTTTCAAACATACAAGATTTTCTTCTTGACCACATATAATATGAAGAGGCTAGGTCCACCAAAAACTAACAGAAAAGCTTGTGCTTAGAGAGCGTACATGATGCCACCATTTTGGAGGTATGTACAACATTTCTCCGGGTCTGAGGTTGCACTCCCATGCCATGGCCTTTTCAAAGTCGGGGTATGTCTGGTAGTCGGGTTCCTCCGGGTCCACCTGCGCCGTGTTGTTGAGCAGAGAACCGTCGTGGGGGTAGAGGTGAGGGGAGTCTACAGGGCTGTACAGCAGTAGTCTCTTCTCTCCGACAACCTGGGGAACACGAGAGAGTTTAGTTGGTTCCTAGAGGCCATCTTCCCCCAGTCGTCGTGTCGAGTCTCGTTGTGAAAGTGAAAGATGGCCCTGGATATGAGTCGGAACAGGATGGCTCAATGGTAGAACATTCACAGTCAAATACAGCTTGTCATGAACATAGCGTCCACTCAGAATATTTCATCAGACAAGCCATGAACCCTGCTCTGTGGTCAAATTACTGAGGGTTAAATTTTCATAAATGGTTTCACTTTCTCTCTTCATATAATATATATATATATATATATTTATTATTATTATTATTAGCAGCACCGCGTCTTACTACCCGTTCGGGTTAAACGCACTTACGCTAATGTGTAATGGTAGGGTGATTGTGAGATGAAATGGAGGACCTACAGTTTAACGTGGAATCCGAACCACGGTGGAGGCCTGGCATTCCCCACATTCACAAGATGTCTTGTCAGAGGTGAAGGAAGGGTTTGGTAATCAGATAAATCTGTGCCGGGACCGAGGATTGAACCCCGGACCCCTAGCACAGAAGTCTGACACCTTAACCCTAGACCGCCAGGTCACCCCCTTCATATAAATTTTCTTTAAATTCTACTGTTCTCATTCCTACTCTATTACCAACTTTTCAGATATAATAGATATGCGTGGTTTTTCCCACGGGCTGGTGTAACCAATCTTTCACCTGAGCCAGTAAGTTGTGTTTTGGATCAGTGTGGAGGGGGGAAAGGGTCCCTTTCGGACCAAACCAGGCGTTGATATCCGTCTCTTCGATCTCGCCATCGTCATCCAAATCATCGCTGATGCAACAGTAGTCGGGCTCTCGAATGTCTGCCTTCAGTTCCGGGACCTGACGACATTCAAATGTAACAATGGTCGTAGTGTCGCTGTACAGTGTTACCACTATTATAGTAATACAAAATTACCCGTTTTTTTCCAAAAGGGATTTACATTTTTCCAATGGGAGATAAAAATCAGTAACACACCTCTTTTGGCGGGGATGTAAAGCCGTCAGTCCTATGCCAGTTTGGGCATTTAAAAGAACCCTGGGAGGTATGTGAAAATATCACAACAAAATTGGTAGGTCCTTTTGCACTCTCTCACAGAAATTCTCGTGAGCTGATATAATCAGTTGGTTCAGAAAGAGCGCGTTAAATATCTCAAATAGATTAATATCTCTTTCCTTCTGTGTTGAGGGTCCGGGGTTCAATCCTCGGTCCCGGCACAGATTTATCTGATTACCAAACCCTTCCTTCACCTCTGACAAGACATCTTGTGAATGTGGGGAATGCCAGGCCTCCACCGTGGTTCGGATTCCACGTTAAACTGTAGGTCCTCCATTTCATCTCACAATCACCCTACCATTACACATTAGCGTAAATGCGTGTAACCCGAACGGGTAGTAAGACGCGGTGATAATAATGATAATAATAATAATATCTCAATAAGGAAAACCTCTTTTAGCTTTCTGAGGTAATTGTATTATATTTGTAAGAAGTTACAGGAGAGGTGGATACAAACACATAAAAGAGACAAACAAGATCTGGCTTTGTGTTATTTCTTCCTTTTACATGTTCCTATCTAAGTGCCCCATCATTCTTTGCCATTTTCCTTTTTCTCTCTCTCTCATGTTTTTTTGGTTTCCCCTTTTAGAAAGTTGTGTTGTGCGTTTCACTCTCCCTCCAGATGAATTCCTAGGTAAGAGGCAGCCATTATCCCTTTGCCCAGTGGCAGCAGTGTAGAGAGTGACATGTTTTACAGCCACCGTGTTGTGCCGCAGAGGGTCGGAAGGAGCAGGAGTTTGCGGAAAAGGTCAAAAAGGAAGCGAGAAAATATTTGAGGAATAAAAATATAATCAATTTAAATCCATAACTAACTTTTTTTTTAAATAGCATAATTTATTAGTTTATTATTATTATTATTTAGCACCGCGTCTTACTACCCGTTCGGGTTATACGCTTTAAGTACTAACTACGCGAATGGTTTAAGAATTGGGAAGGTTGAATTAGAGGAAGTGAGCCCGCATTTGTGTGGAGGGGGAGTGGAAAACCATTTAGGAAAAACCACTCCCAGTTCACCCGACCGAGATTCGACCCTCGATCTCCCCGTCCTCAGCAGTCAAGCTCAACACGACAAGCACGTTAGCCAACTATGCCACCGAGGCGGGTTATTATATATATAATTATTTAATTTTCCTAGAACATTACTGATTGTAACCGATCAAGATTATCTTGGTAACAGTCTAATATTATTTGAAAGTAATTGATACATATGTGAACTTAGAAGGCACAAAAATCTTCTTTATAAGAAGGTGTAGTTTTCTTAGGTGATCGACTGAAAATGTCGACGAGATCGACCGGCCATGCGGTTGAAGTACCTGATCAAACAACTGATGCTGGGCCAAGTATCCCACTTCCAAACCGCCCCCCTCTTTTAGGACATGTTTGTCGACAAACTCTGAAACAGTCATCAGTTTCTGGGACCAGTCCGGAGATACGTAGTGATCACCGAGTTCGATAGGGACTGTGCGCGGACCAGCCGCCATCTTGATGTAGTTCAGGTCCTGCCAACGCGACAAGGCCGGCCAATGATCCATGCAACCTGAGAAAAACACGATACATTCTTATAGTTGGCGCTCCTCTCGATTGGCGCGCGCCAGTGTGGTGGGCGTGACATCAATGCATCGTTAAGAGAAGAGATATGCTCCCCTTTGATTAATAGCCACAACTAGATACAAGATTTGTCTGGATCTGAGAAGCTCCTGTGTGTTGAGGTCAAAGGTCAAATCTTTTCTCTTCAACACATACATACTTAGACATCTTACAAGATTATGAAGAAAGAAGAAAACTTTGATATATTATCAGGGTGTCCAGCAAAGCTGACTGACAGGTTTTTAAGAGCAAAAAAATAAATATATATAGGTCATCACGTGTTGGCGATGATAGTGCCAACATTTGCGGTTAGGGGGTGTCATGCGGTTATCACAATGAATCCTCCAGTCATTAATCTCAGTTTTATATATCGGAACTGCTACTTTTTTTATTTGAGTAGCTCCTTATTCGCCTTCAGGAGTTTTGAGTTGATACTGTTCCAGAGCGAGTGCTTCACAGAAAATATGTAAGCACCGGGAATCGAACCCCAGGACCTCTGGACCTGTAACCAGTAAGTCTGATCAATAGACCACAGAGGCAGTCATACGTATATTATTAAGATCACAACTTAATAAAATATTATTTTTAAACACACATACACATTCCAAAATGACGTCACTCCGTGAAGGAGTTGAAGAATGTCAGCCTAAAATGACGTGATATTTATCGGGTGAGATCTAAGTTAGACTTCAGTGAGATTGTAGTGAGACATTAAAGAACACATTACACCAGTGCAGTTTATTTATTTTTATGAGATACATTCGTTTTAGTTTCTTCTTCCTATAACGTAATCAATTCTCACAAAATGCCTATACAGAGTCAACTTTGGTTAAAAGCGTGGAAAGACTCCACGAAAATCATGTATTGAGTTTGAGAACTAACTATAGTACGCTTAACTATGTTGAAATAGATTTGTGATGTGTATTAACTCGAAGAAAAATGTTATTTGACAATAATTGTAAATAAAAGTTGCTTTTTTTTCCCATAGATACATAAAAATTCCAGATATTTAATAAAATTCAGCTACCTTTTTCCTGACCAAACCAATTCCCAGACATTCCCCCCCCCCCCTTTTTTTTTCAAATGTTCCAGGTCGTTGGACACCACGATTATGAACAGATTGGAAATATTTCAAGATATAATAATAATAATTATTATTATTATTATTAGCACCGCATCTTACTACCCGTTCGGGTTATACGCACGTACGCTAATGTGTAATGGTAGGGTGATTGTGAGATGAAATGGAGGACCTACAGTTTAACGTGGAATCCGAACCACGGTGAAGGCCTGGCATTCCTCACATTCACAAGATGTCTTGTCAGAGGTGAAGGAAGGGTTTGTTAAAAGAAATTAAAATCCCCACTCTAAGTACATCCAACCAGGATTTGAACCCCGAACTCCCTGTCATCGGTACTCAAGTTTATTGTGAGAATGACACCTTTATACCGTTTGACCACCGAAACGGGTAAAACGCGACTAATGAGATGAAAACAATGCTTGATCTCTATGTTAAAACTGCACCACCATCAGTTGTACCAACGTAGCTACAAAATAACTAGACCGGTTGAATCCATTAGTTCGTGAATCCGAATTTTGGAAAAAATAATCAATATAAAAGGTAATACATGGAGTCTACTAAACTTGACCAATGAAATCCCCGACCATTTCCCCTGATTTTCCCTGATCATTTCCTAAAAATTCCCGACTAAAAAAAGTATGTCACACCCTTTTAACTC
>CABFVX010004853.1:0-14939 GCA_902151425.1 Timema shepardi
AAAAATATTTGATTGGGTCAACAATCCATCCCTCTCCCCACTAAATTCCCCCTCAAAACTCGTTATTATATGCCAATGCGAGTTAAGTATCTATTTTATTAGGTTATTTAAAAAAATAATTAAAAATTCAGAAATAAATATTTGAAAATAAAATTACTGATAAATGAGATTTATTTAATTCCTTAATTAAAGTGTTTCACTGCCGTTACTTGGTACGATTTAATTTACACTAGTACCCGTTTCGGCGGTCGAATGGTCTAAGGCGGAGGTGTTCAACGTGAGGAAGGGACCACGTAGAATAAGTTTTTAAAATAGGTAGGTAAATATAATTTAATAATAATAATATTAGTACCGTGTCTTACTACCCGTTCGGGTTATACGCATTTACGCTAATGTGTAATGGTAAGGTGATTGTGAGATGAAATGGAGGGCCTACAGTTTAACGTGGGATCCGAACTCCGGTGGAGGCCTGGCATTCCCCACATTCACAAGTTGTGATTAATACACGTATTGTTAGATGTGAAGGAAGGGTTTGGTAATCAGATAAATCTGTGCCGGGACCAAGGATTGAACCCTGAACCCCAGCACAGAAGTCTGACACCTTACCCCTAGACCGCCAAGTCACCAATTTCGTTATAAAGAATGAATAATTTAGCGTTTACCACAGAGAGACGGATGAACCGGACCACCATTAATTTATTTTAGATGTGGATTATAGAGTATTTATAATTTTTATTATGTACCAACCATTTTGGAGAGGTATAGAGTTGATTAAATATTATATCTGGGGGAGTACGCGATCAAAAATGGTTGAATACCACTTGTCTATAACTGTAGGCTAGCGGGAATATTGAGGTTTTGTTCTCGGTCGGTTGTAAATGAGGAGGATTTTTCCTTAATGACTCTCATATTCTCCCTACACGCAAACGCGGGTATTTTTTACTTTTAATGAAAACGACCTCATCTCTAGCGTAATTAGCACGTATTAGACCAGCTTTAGTCACCGCGTGGTCTAACGCGCTACTCTCGTAGTAGACTAGACTGCCGATGACTGGGAGATCGAGGGTGGTATTTCCTCAATGGTTTACCACACTCCCTCCACGCAAATGCAGGTACACTTCCTCTAAATACAACCTTCCTGATCCCTAAAACCATTAGCGTAGTTAGTACTTAAACGTATAACCCGGAAAGGTAGTAAGACGTGAAATAAAAAATAAATTTAATAAATGTGCTTAAAGTTTAAAAAAATAGCTATAGCTAGGTTATCAATGAATGAATTTTGGGGGATGGGATGGGAAATTTAGAGGAAATAAGCCCATATTAGCGTGGAAAGAGGATTGGAAAACCACAGTGATAAATTATAACTAGGGAAAATACTATTCAAAACACCCGGTCACGATCCGAACCTCAAACACTGGCAATCTTTCCTATTACAGGCCTGACACCTTAGACCGTATTACCACTGGTGCGAGTACTCAAAGTTTAGCTCTTTGAACATGAAAAAAAAAGCGAGTGTTTTAGTTAACGACTTTTTGTCTGGAATTAGTTTAATTAGATACGTTTAATTAAACTGATTTTAATTTTAAGTTAAATTAGTTCTTATCTGATATGTTTGTGGGGAGTGGGGAAGAAAGTTTAAGCCATAGAAAAATACCCTTATAACTTTTTTGTGCCTTTTAAATAAGTTTAATTTATTTGAAAATAGTTTTATTTCGTTATAGCTTTAAATTAAATATATTATTATATAATAAGAAGAAATATATTAGAAAAGTGATTTGCAAACATTTTAGAACCGCGAATCTAATTTTTAGAACGCCAAACTTTCATGAGCCTCGTAGCTTTAATGGACATTAGATGGAAAGGGTTGTATTTTTATTTAAATACCTTGCTATTATTCTTTAAAAAATGTATTTATGGATATGATTTTACAAAATATTTATATATTTCTTATAACGAGGCGTGTGAGAAGGATGTGCTCATTTCCGGTTCCTGTTTATTACGTCATTGACTCCCAAGTCACAGGCACGGATATAAAACACAATTCCCATATTTGTTCACCATGCGACTTATTCTTTCACCTTTTTTTTCTTTCTTCAATACATTTTCATTATTTTATATTTTCAAGTATTTACAAAATGTTCAAATTTAAAAAAAATATATACTTTTCACAACCCATCAAAAGTTGTCTCGTGACTCACTCTTTAGGAACTACTGTATTAGAAAGAAACAAGAATAGCACCCACTTTTTTGGCCGCATAGTCTAGGGTGCTTCTCTCACTGTAGAATAAACTGCCGACGAAAAGGAAGTTGAGGTTCGAATCTCAGTTGGGTGTATTGAGGTTTTTTTTGGGTCCAAAATGGTTTTCCACTCTCTCTCTAAGCAAATGTGGGTGCACTTCCTGTAAATATAGCCTTCCTCATCCCTAGAACCATTAGCGTAGTTAGTATTTAAGCGTATAACCCGAAAGGGTAGTAAAACGTGGTGCTAGAGAGAGAAAAAACCCAAGAATATGGGCTTTAGTCTCTTCTTGCCTTAAAATAAAAGGGTACTGAGATCTCATTGGCAAACAGCCTCGCTTTTCAACCAACCACCAATCTGTGTGCATGCTACAAGCAGACGTGTATATATATAAACCCCCCCCCCTTCCTATCAATAACTCGTAAACAAATTTATTTCTATGGGTAATTAGTTACCCACTTCACTAATTCCAAAATAAATTAAATACGTATCAACGCGTGCTTATTCACTAATGTAATACGTATCTTGTTAATTCAAATTTGAAACAAAACCACGCATGTAAAAAAATAAATAGTAAATATTGAGGATAAATAAATGTAAAATAAACACGTACAATGTGTGTTAACATGTATGTCGGGAATTTTGTGACTTCCCGCGAAATGTTAAGCTTACACTCTGTTTTAATACAATCTAGACCCTATTCAATCATCCAGGAACATTGCAACCCTTCATTACACGACAATAACACGTGATGTGACCATGGGAAAGTTGTCACCTAGCTGTGACGTCATGGGAAAGTCAAGATAACAGTTCTCATGTTACTGTATTGACGTTTTATTTGGTGAGTTTTAAACATATAACATTTATACAAAAACTATACATTCTTAAATAACTCTACAAATTGACTTACACTGTCACAAAATTATATTTTTGATCTTGATCTTTTTATTTTTTATATCTTTTACTCGGGCGTTTGGTTTACTTACAAAAATGGTAGTAGGAATGCTTTGATCGAGATTAAGAAATTCTGTGGAAGCGTATGTTTATTTTGAGTAGGAAACAAGAAAAATATAAGTAGAAAGGCATGCAAGTCAATGTTGTTAAGAGAAAATAGTAGAATGAGTGTGAATACTCGTTAGCGGAATAGGGTAAGTGCTATCAGATGATAAACAAGAGACCTAGCAGCTGCTCATTCCCCCCTCTCTTTCTATTATGATAGTTTTTAGAATGCTTGGATACGTAAAGACAAAGGTGCGTTGTCCAAGCTGCGACAGTTAGCCTGCAACTGTGGTTGGAGCCACGCGGCTACGGCCGCAATAGAGTGTGGCGACACTGGCCGCATGCGGTGTTTTCCTAGGCACGAATACAGCCGCAGTTGCCGTTAGATTTCTAGATGGATGATACAGGAGGGCGCGTGGTGACGGGCGATTTTGAATAATTCATTTCAAGGCCATAGTTTAAGTTTGCAGAACTGTGATGACGTCATTATGTTTCCCAGTCACCCTCCTCGGTGGCGTAGTTGGCTAACGCGCTTGTGTTGAGCTCTACTGCTGAGTACGGGGAGATCGAGGTTCGAATCTCGGTCGGGTGAACTGGGGGTGGTTTTTCCTAAATGGTTTTCCACTCATCCCTCCACGCAAATGTGGGTTAACTACCTCTAATTCAACCTTCCCAATTTCTAATCCAGTAGAGTAATTAGTACTTAAAGCATATAACCCGAACGGGTAGTAAGACGCGGTGCTAAATATTATTAAATATTATTTCCCAGTCAATGCTGTTTTAGCTACCATGCAGCATTGGTCGGGTGTGAATCGAGTGTTTGCAGTATATAAAAGCATTTTACAAAAACTATTATTGTTATGAAGGTGCTACACGAGAATTTTAGCGTCACTTTCAACTTCGGCCTCACGATCCGGTTTCCGTCATCTCACGCTGTAAATACAGAGGTTTCAAACTTTGAAACAATTGGTTCAATATTGAGAAAGAAGTATCCAGGACCAAGAAATAATGTTCGAACGCTAGAAACTGTCGAAGCGGTCGGAGCTTCGTTCCTGAGGAGTACACAGCGCTCTGCACGACGACATGCAGTGTTAGTAGGCTTGTCTCACAGCACTTTGACCAGAATGTTGTTCTCAGATTTCAAGTTACATCCCTACAAGCTTAGTATAGTCCAGGAATTCAATAAGATTTCAATAGGAAAGTTGTTTTCGATGAACAATTTTTTAGAAAAATGTAAGGAAAACTAGAATCATCTGGAAAATCTTTGAATGTCTGATGAAACCCGATTTCATCTCTAAATGGTTATGCTAATAAACAGAACTATTGGCCCTGGGCTGCGGAGATTCCTCGCTTTATACATCAGTGACCTTTACACAGTGAAAGGTGTCAGTGTGGTGTACGGTGTCATCGAGATAAATAATCGGGCCGTTTTTTTTTTTTTAATGACAATGACCGTGTGGTAACTGTAGCTTCAGAATGGTACGTCAACATGAACTTAGAGAACTATCCAGTGATTTGAGTCCACTTGGTTTCAGCAGGACGGAACTACAGATCATACCGCAAGAATCTCAATAGTCGCTCTACGAGAGCTTTTTGGAAACAACCTCGTGACCAGGAATGGCGAGATCACCAGATGTTTCGGTTTGTGGTTTCTTTATAAGGGAACTTTTAAAATTCGAGTGGTTGCTCATCGTCCTCAAAGTTTTAATGAACTGAAGACTAGGATTCATTTAGAAACGTTGCTGCGAGTTTCGACGAACTTGTGTTCACGAATGCAGGAATGCATGACAAGGGAAGATGGCCATCTCAAGGATGTTATCTTTAAGAAATGACTTTTATGTAAAGTAAGTGATAAATGGAATAGTTCTAGCATTTAGATAACCATGTTTGTAAGGAAATTAAAATTATTTAAAGTTGTTACAGTTATCAAAATCGCCCGTTCCTACGCGCCACCCTGTATTACGGGTGCTCAGAATGAAATAACCTTTTTAGGATATGTCGAGTGACGAAGAAGCTGGCGACGAAATAATTTTAATGTAGTTGTACAGCAGAAGGAAAAGAGATAAGGTGAACATATCCTTGTACTTCGGATGTTTTAAATCTTATACACGTGGATGTTGGGATGCCGACTTACACAGCACCACATCCTACGAGTGGGTCATTAGCACCTCCAGTTTTCGGTGTTCAAACGGTGAGATACCTTTTTTATCAGGTGATATTGAATCGTCTGCTAAGTTCACGGAATTAAAATTTAGGACGTAGGCTATTAAGTTTACCTTATTACTCCCTCGGTCGTGGGGACGTTCTCCGATATCGGGACCTCCAAGTATATATAGGATTAACCGGGGCAGTGATTGTTAACTCATTTAAAAAAATGAAATTGTTTCCAACAAATAATGGTGAGTATCGTGGAAAGTGTTAGTGTATTTTACTAAATCAAATTGGATGACATTAATACAATCGACTGTGTTATTACAAATAGAAACGACATATTAAATACACACACTGAGCATAGAATTAAGTACCCTTCTATAGAAAAAAAACTATCTTTGGTCAATTAAATATACGGATCATTAATACAATAAAATATTGTGTGAATGACCATTTTTCCCAAAACAATAATTATCAATAGCAATAAAATTAAAGTCTAGTGTTAATTTTTAGTATCCGACTCCGTAATAATATAAATGACTAACAATCAAGCACGGCGTTGCTCGTAACCCACTGGGATATAAGAATTATATAAGCCACCCCCCAACCCCCCTCCTTATGTCCGATTTTCCATGAGAATTTAACTATCAGATAGATTAGCAATATTTTCTTCAAAATTTTGTTAAAAATAACCTAATTAGAAAACCAATTAAAAGTTTAAAAATCCGGCTTCCATCCACCTATATTAAAAATTCTAGATCTCTGCGTTCCGTAGATTTGGCTGGGCATCACACACAAACAAACAAAGAAACAAACACAAACACTTCCTTTTATCATTATGGCGATGGTGACCTGGCGGTCTAGGGGTAAGGTGTCGGACTTTTGTGCTGGGGGCCCGGGGTTCAATCCTCGGTCCCGGCACAGATTTATCTGATCACCAAACCCTTCCTTAACTTCTGACAAGACGTGTATTAATAACAACTTGTGAATGTGAGGAATGCGTGGTTCGGATTCCACGTTAAACTGTAAGTGCTCCATTTCATCTGACAATCACCCTACCATTACACATTAGCGTAAGTGCGTACAACCCGAACGGGTAGTAAGACGTGGTGCTAATAATAATAATATCATTATGGATTAGTCAATATTCTTTCCAATTACAATCATTAGTCATATCAAAGTCTTGATGCTGCACAGTTAAATCATAACCAGCCAAACAAATTTATGGTTTACCGATACTCTCAGCTACTGGTATAAAAATAAATGTGGATAGTTAGTTCTTTACTCATCGACAACCCCTCCTCTTGGTTCTTGTCTTCCGAGTTTTGCTCAACAGACTCATAAAAAGAAACACCTTTAAGTTTGAAAGTTAAACCTTTTTTTTTTTTTTACTTCGACAGAAATCTTTTCCGCTTTTACTTTTAGCCAAGAGTTTTATCAATTTTTATCCATATTTTATTTATATATTTATTTATTTTAATAACAAAACAAACTCAGGTCATTGTTCGGTTGTTCCTTCCCAACCCCATAGAGCAGTGACTCTCAAACTGTGGTCCGCGGACCACTGTCATGGACACCAGCATGGACTATGAATTCATAATCAAAGTCATATCATTAATACTTTCAAACAATTAAAATATATATGTTTAAACAATTGTTTTAATTAAAAACTGCAGTATATATTTATATAAATTTCCATGAAGTAGGCTATTATCTTAAGAGTAAATAAACATTAACTTTAACTGATTTTAGTAGTGCAACCTTATTTGTTTTTAATTGGCTGAATGCAACGTGACAATGTTCATCTCCTTCCGACAAGCTATTCCGTCAATTCCGACTTTCTACTGCGATTGAGACATTCAATGTAGACAGACAATATTTCGACTCGTACGATTTGACGGTATCGTTAAATTGGGTCGAGGATCGAAATCTATCGCATTGTAATGAATATATACAAGATACAAATAGTAAGAATGAATAATTAACTTTTCGCTGCCCGTGGTGATGTCATTTTATGTTTAAACCCTTTAGGCATATTTAAAATGTTTTTAATTTAATTTATATAGCTATCAAATTGCGTTAATTTAGTTAGAAACTAGGTAACAAGATCATGCCAGGACTGTTCGTTTTATTTCGGGTGAAAATGATCGCCTTACTATAGGGTTATGTTATAAATTTAGTGGACCTTGGTTCGATTCTGGCTGGTGATGATGTAAATATTTAATGTTTGAATATGTTCTCTTGCTGATACCCTAATAATAAATGCCCAAGTGCTAGAGTTGTTTGGGTAATTTTAGGCGTACTGACCTAGGTTTGTAGGTCGTGTGTTGATATATCTTTGTTTAGAAAGTACCCAATAGTATCACAGAAAATTAGTCTGCGTCTTCACTACCAATCCAGGACATGAGAATTTGACTACAGTATTGGAGTAGAGATGAGAAAGATATAATTGAGAGAATAAGTTTCTTGAGATGGAAATTTAAGTTTGAAGTGTTGTGACATCTACTCCTTAAACTATTTGTTCATTATTTCAAAAAATTGATTTTAATGGGGTGTAAGTCTTATAAAACCAGTGTGTACAAAACTAGATAAAAATAGGTTCATCCAAGCGAAAAGTATCCTTTGTAAAAGTGTACATTGAAGGGGATATTCAATAGCAAAAAAAAAAATGTCAAAGGGGGTGGGACTAGTGAAGTAAATCTACCATTGTGATGACGCGAAATAATTTAAAATTTAATCCCAGTTTTTTTTCTCTTTTTTTTTATCCCCTCGGTAGATCTTTTGAAAAGAAAAAAAAAATGGACATGTTCATAGAAATGATTTTATATAAAATAAATGTGCGCTTAGCTTTGGTTAATAAGATATTATTATTATTATTATTATTATTTGCACCGCGTCTTACTACCCGTTCGGGCTATACGCACTTACGCTAATGTGTAATGGTAGGGTGATTGTGAGATGAAATGGAGGACCTACAGTTTAACGTGGAATCCGAACCACGGTGGAGGCCTGGCATTCCCCACATTCACAAGATGTCTTGTCAGAGGTGAAGGAAGGGTTTGGTAATCAGATAAATCTGTGCCGGGACCGAGGATTGAACCCCGGCCGCCAGCACAGAAGTATGACACCTTACCTCTAGACCACCAGGTCACCACAATTAAGATACCTCAATTCAGTAATATGTTAATAACTCACATGTTTATCAACGAGCAACCCGCTTCAGTGGCTGAATGGTCTAAGGCGTCACTCTCGTGTTTGACTGGCCTGCTGATGATGGGTAGATCGGGGTTCAAATCCTTGTTCAGTCTGTCTGTCAGTGGTTTTTCCTTGGTAGTTAGTTATCCACTCTCCGTCCACGAAAATGCTTCCTTCCTCATCTCCCCCGCCCATTAGAGAAATTATAATTTATTTACTTTTGGAAGTCAATTCTTTCAAAATAGACACTTGGTTTTAAATTGTTTTCCCTTTTAACAATCTTTATATTATTGAAACACGAACTTAAGAAAATAACCGTTTTGATGTTTCTATTAATGAAGCGGCTTCTGTGGTTCACTTGAAATTGATTAACAAAAGAAAGCTTCTAAAATGCTGCGTTCTCTTCACAAGTCAAGATGGCGAGCCAGATGAAATGAAGGCCGTTGATGATACCTACAGGCCGTGTTCGATTGTGTTAATGCACTGTTTACAAATTAAGAACCTCTTATTTTTAAATTAATATTTTGTATGGCTCTTTCTTTAATTTATAAACAAACATTTATTTATTTATTTTTGTAGCCCGTTATAACATCATACAAGTGTGTGGACACATGGTCTAAGGCATCACTCTCACAGTAAACTAGACTGCCGATGATGGGGATATTGAGGTTCGAATCATAGTCGGGTGCACTGAGGGTGGTTTTTCCAAAACTATTTTCCACTATCCCTCCACGCAAATGCTTGTGCACTTCTTACATGTTACTCTCTTCGTCAGTAAACGTATTATCGTTATTAGTAGATAGGCGTACATTCCAAACGGGTAGTAAGATGCGGTGCTAATAGTAATAATAATAATAATAATTTTACTTATTATTCCATACACTATAATATATCTTGTTCGCCCAACCACGAAACAAAAAACCTAATAGCGTTATTGATATATTTTGTTGTTCCATTAAGCTACAGCAGCTCCATAGCTTCTTTGGTACTGACTGACAGCTCACAGATGACTTCTGACAGTCAACATTCAGGCATATACCTAAATTTTGACCGTCAGAAGTGACAGCTGCCAAACACATGTTTTTGCAGATCATATGGTTCGGCGTAGGGACACATAATTTGGTCTGGTAACTTTTCAAAGCTTTTCGTTGTCAGCTGTGAGTTGTCAGTCAGACCAAAGAAGCCATGGAGTTACTGTATATAAAATCCAATTATACAGTAGTCCCTAGGGAGTTTTGATAACAGTTTTTATTGATAATATATTACAAATGATAAAATAGTAATATTTGTGATAAAAAAAACTTTTTCTAGTTGCCAAGTTACCACCACACCAGTCGCGAACGGACTTTAGTAATGTAATATTATCAAGCCGACACTTTGCCAGCCATAAATAAGTCCCTGTTAATTCGGTCAGAAATGAGCTATACAAATAACTAACCCATAATTTACAATATTATTATCAAATTATTATTATTTCTATGAATATAATATATTGAATATTCAACACTTTTTGATGGTTAAAAAGTTTTATTTTTATTTTTTTACTAAAAAAAAAGTAGAAAAATTCTGAGGACTTAAATATTGTCGTGAATTAAAACACTTAAAAACATTTCCTACATATTCTATTGATATCGATATCTTCTGTTCTTGATACTTTCATTCCAATACAATAAAATGAATTAACTATCGATACTATTTTTCGATAGCGCATTCCTAGGTAAAGCCGTAATATATATATACACACACACAAACGCACAGGGTGTTCGTAATCTCAGCCCAAACTGCACATATCGTTTGTTTGAATCAAATGTAAAATTATGCTAATACTATTAAATTGTCTTCAAAGTTTAGGCGTACAGTGAGCGCCTGGTGATCAAAGCTGTTCAAGCATGCTTGTACAACAAGTTGCATGGGAGCTAGGCGCGTAGCAATGCCCACCTCGACATCTTGGAGCACGGTAGCAGAACATACTACAGTTAAGGTAAACAACACACTAGTACAGTACATCTAGAAAAGCGAATACGTTCTGAGGGTCATCATTAACGGTCTAACATCACAGAAAGTGCTTGCCATTATACCACGTGCAGTGCCGCACGCCTAGCTCATATGCTCCCTGTTGTACCCGCATGCTTGCACAGCTTTGCTTGCCAGGCGCAGTGCGCCAAAACTTTGAGCACAATTTAATGGTATTAGCATAGTTTTCTTTATGTAAGTTATGTATATATATATATATACTCTAAATCGAAAAATGACATCTTGACGCGGGAATCGAACCCAGGAACTTTTTCTTAGTACGTCAATGAGCTAACAACAGAGCTATTCAGGAGTATTCCCACGACCATGGTCATTCTTCACTTATATTTTAGAGCAAAGTCTAATGGACGTCATTTTTAAATTTGAATAATATGATATTTAGTTGCGGCTATAACAGCAATTAACAATTATAATAGTTTGGATATTTAATCCATAATTAAAGTCACAATAGCTTTAGTATTGAACAAACTAATAATTATAATTATAATAATAAACTTATTAAATAACTATCTAGTATTTTAGCTAAGTATGTAGCTTGTCTACCTGCTAGGTTAAGGGTCCCGGGCTCAATTACCAGTGTACACAGTTTTATCATTGGTAAATTGTGGGCTGCCCCTTTCACAGTGATGAAATAACGGTAAGGGGATGGGTGTTGTGTCTTTTCTATATTTAAACTAGTTTGGAAACTGTGTGGTAAAGTAATTAGTCAGTTCAGAAAGTGTATGTTAATACTTAAACTAAAATTTGAAAACTAACTAAATAATTATCTGGCCTTAAAGAACTTAAACGTTTATGTCCGCTAGAACTTTAGCTCGCCATTCAACCCTATCTTGAAACACCTCCGTCCAATCCCTATCCTGAAACACCTTCGTCCAATCCCTATCCTGAAACACCTACATCATATCCCTATAGTGAAACACCTCCGTCCAAACCCTATCCTGAAACACCTACATCCTATCCCTATATTGAAACACCTCCGTCCAAACCACTCTCCTGAAACACCTTCGTCCAATCCCTATCCCGAAACACCTACATCCTATCCCTATAGTGAAACACCTCCGTCCAAACCCTATCCTGAAACACCTACATCCTATCCCTATATTGAAACACCTCCGTCCAAACCCTATCCTGAAACACCTTCGTCCAATCCCTATCCCGAAACACCTACATCCTATCCCTATAGTGAAACACCTCCGTCCAAACCCTATCCTGAAACACCTACATCCTATCCCTATATTGAAACACCTCCGTCCAAACCCTATCCTGAAACACCTACATCCTATCCCTATATTGAAACACCTCCGTCCAATCCCTATCCTGAAACACCTACATCCTATCCCTATATTGAAACATCTCCGTCCAATCCCTATATTGAAACACCTCCGTCCAATCCCTATATTGAAACACCTCCGTCCAATCCCTATCCTGAAACACCTCCGTCCAATCCCTATCCTGAAACACCTACATCCTATCCCTATCTTGAAACACCTTCGTCCAATCCCTATCTTGAAACACCTTCGTCCAATCCCTATCCTGAAACACCTACATCCTATCCCTATAGTGAAACACCTCCGTCCAAACCCTATCCTGAAACACTTACATCCTATCCCTATAGTGAAACACCTCCGTCCAAACCCTATCCTGGAACACCTCCGTCCAATCCCTATCTTGAAACACCTCCGTCCAAACCCTATATTGAAACACCTCCGTCCAATCCCTATCTTGAAACACCTCCGTCCAAACCCTATATTGAAACACCTCCGTCCAATCCCTATATTGAAACACCTCCGTCCAAACCCTATCCTGAAACACCTCCGTCCAATCCCTATATTGAAACACCTCCGTCCAAACCCTATCCTGAAACACCTTCGTCCAATCCCTGTCCTGAAACATCTCCGTCCAATCCCTGTCCTGAAACACCTCCGTCCAATCCCTAACCTGACAAACCTCTTCAAAAATATTTTATTATTTTACTTTCATCAACGCCACGGTTTACCAAGGGGTATTACATATTCAGGTTTCCCAACTATAATGTTGTGTACAAGCCAGTAATAGTCATAATCAGGATCCTATTTTAACTACATACCATGTTCATTCCATCTACCTTCAAAAGTACCCGTCTTAGCTTGACGTATTACACTATGACGCTATATTATAAGCTACAGAATAGTGGAATAATGCAAGGTAACTCTATCTTGGTAAATAAGAGCATATAAAGTTTGTTCGTGTACTCCTGGTTCTAGAAATGTACTGATTACAGGTACTTTTTAGTAATTTTTTATATTTAGGACCTTTTTTAATGCTATAGTCATATTTCAGTCAATATCCAGCATTTATGATGAATAATGTTAGTGTCTTGTAAATTCATGAATACTGACATATTCGATCCCCCCTCCCCCCTACACTATTTCAAGACTAACGACACTAAGTAGACTTCAAATAAACTTTTTTCTGTACTCTCTTTATTTTCGAGAGATTAACTCCACATTCTTGATAAGGGGGGAAACTACTGATACTGAAGCAAGTATTTATGACTCGATGTAAGGCCTACATGTTTAGATATATTAGAGTTTATTTGGTAATGTTTTATCCTTGCTTGTTCTAGTTTAAATTTAAAAAAAAGGATTGTTTGAGCTTTTCACTTGCATTCTCGTAGTGTTTTCGCCAACATTTTGGGGGTAATTTTTGAAAAATTTGAACTTCATTATAGTGGTCATATTTTGAACGATTTTAACTCATCAAAATCCCGTACCTGGTCACAGTCCAACTAATTAAAATATTTAAACACGTTAAATACAACAGGTGTCCGGCCGTTTGGCAACGAATTGCGCGCGTGTGTTTTGTGTACCCAGTTGCAAGGTGAACAGACGGTACTTCATCCCTCTATTTGATTTATTGTGTGTTCGGTGGCCAAGCTTGTCGCTATATTACAAGTTCTATGTGCCTACATGCCATGCATGTGCATTTACCCACAATAAATTCCATACAATCCATTCATTGGGAAACCCTGTTTGCTTTAGATCAGTGCCGCGAATATTTTGTTTTAATATGATTAATATTTAATTTTCGAGCCTTGTGTCACATTCAGTGCGTATAAGCTTGATTCACAAGCGAGCCGAAATTATATAACGGATTCTGTTTGATTTGCGCGGCGGTCCACAAGCCTGTTGGCCTTTGAAGTTTTCCTGATTGTCGGGCTTGTTTGTTCTTCCGCGGTTGTTTAATCAAATCCTTGAGGTTATTTATTGTGCCTATGGATAGTTTTTTTTCGATCAGTGTTGTCTCTTGGCACAACTCAGTACAGATCGACACATGTGATATTTTTTTTCTAGCGTAGCGTATTACTACCCATTCGTTATGTACTAATTACGATAATGTGGTAGGAAGAACAGTAGAAGTTAGTTACTAAAGTTAGCAAAACAATTTTAATAGATTCATACGACAGTCCATGTGAACTGCAGCTGTTACTTTTGATAGATATTACCAATACCTATAAAATAACACTAATAATATAGTAAATTTTTTATTAATGTTGACCACAATAAAATATGATTGAATTTTATCTACTGTTCTTCCAACGAAAATGAGGGTATAGTTACGATAATGTGATAGGGATGAGAAAGGTTTAATTTATATGAAACGTACGCGTATTTGCGTGAAGGGAGGATGGGAAACCCTCCCCCAGTGAACCCGACTGGAAGTGAACCCCGATCATCTCATCTTCGGCAGTCTAGTCTAACACGAGAGAAGCACGTTAGACCACACTAGCCGAAAGTCTATAGAGCAGAAACTGCCTAAGTGTCGCAGAAATTCACAAGCGGGCAGAAATGTATTCTGGCCCATAATGCTTTGCAACACAAACATCTGACTATCGACATTTTTATTTAGTGGATAAACATATTTAAGATTAATATAACAACGGATTTTTTTTTAAATATTGTGCTGTGTTGCAAAATAAAATAAAACAGATAAAATAATTACACACACTTTCCATTAAAGGAGTTATTTTAAATCATCTCACAACAGTAGATGCAGAAATCTTCTAGTATCTCACTTTGTAAGTGCATGCGCAGCTGATTTGAGTCGGCTAGATATGACATATGATTGGGTCTTTTTAAGCATAGATTGTCAAACAGAGCTGATAAAGGCTGAATTAATTTCAACTTCAGCCTAGTAGGACAGAGCGTATCGCGTTGAAAATACTGTGATCAGCTACGAGCTCTTGTCATGTGACAGTGTTTCTGTTATGTTCAGGTTTTGTTTTCTTACGGTGAATCCACGTTTACGCGTCGACCTACTACCCCCCGCCCTCTACATTCCC
>CABFVX010004853.1:41355-52998 GCA_902151425.1 Timema shepardi
GGGGGGACAAACGACAGTTTTCATACCAAGAAGGTGCCGGATATTCAAAATATTTTTTCCATTTCTTTCAAAACATACCATCGTGTTCGGAGGTATATTTTGGCCAATTAAGACAGTTGAACCATTACTAAAAAAACACACTTTGATTACTCATTCACTTTGTAAATATGTGAGATGGCACTGGTTAAGTCACTTTACATAGCTTGTCAAATTTATAGATAAGGTATTTACCAGGATGATTAATATAGAAGGTATTTTTAAACTTGTAAAAAACCGCTAAGTCATTAATAAAAGAGTGTTCTTTATCGTATGAGATTAATTATTTCTAGATTTTGATATGATTAAGAAAAAACTAGTCATCCATTTCGGTACTCCACCAAAACTGTTTATAAAGTGACATTAATTTATAACATCCTTATCTTGGATTTAATAAAATACCGACGAGAATAAATATTTCCTAATTAAACTCGATTTTCAATATTTTATTAGATTAAACAGGTTTGTTTGCATTTTTTTACGTATTTTATTTATAGTTAACATGATTGAAAACACTTAGTTGTATTCAATATTCCTTATTTTATTGAAGATAAACTATGTTAGGAAATATTGAAAATGGGGACGTTGGCTCTAGAACGCTTTGTTAAGCATGATAAAATAATATAAAATAGAACAAACTAAATATTTTTATTTTTATTAAATCGAGTTTCTTTTATATGGAAATTATTTTACAGTGTGTTCGGAGAAGACTCATAGCCCTAATTGCATTATAGCTTGTTTTAACTAAAAGTAATACAAAATCCCCATACCCTTACAGCCGGAAAGCTACTAATAGATTGTGTCCAAAGTTTTGGCATACAGCGCCGGGACAGCAAAGGAAAGCTACATCACAGAAAGTACTTGCCATTATGCCATGTGGAATGCTGAGCATTTAACTCCCATGCAACCTGTTGTACACGCATGCTTGACAGCTTTGCTCTCCCGGCGCTGTACACCGACACTTTGAAGACAATGTAATGGTGTTAGCATAGTTTTCCGGATGTAAGTGTACAGGGACTTTGTATTACTTTTCGAACGGGTAGTAAGACGCGGTGCTAATAATAATAATTTTATTATACTACTATAAAGCCACATGGCTGACCCACTTCCAGATAAGCTAGAAACAAAATAAAGCTTAAACTGGAGCGTTCTGGAGTCAACTTTGATTCATACAGTTTTAAGAGGACATTTTATATTTATTGTACAGTATGCAATATTTTTCTAAACAGTGGCGTCTTTAGGAATGTTGCCAAGGGAGGATCAAGCTTTCTGATTTGTGTTTATTCATGGTGGCTAAATGCTCGCATATTCAAGTTCTATTTACACTATACGTAGCGTCAAATTTACGTCACGTATCGGCAGCGTCACGTCGAACCGATGCACAAGTCGCTGTTAACGTCAAGGGAACGCCAGTTTTTCTGTAACATTCTAACGGAAGAAGCATATTGATTTTAGAAACATGCCAAGATTTAAAAAACAAAGAACTTGCAATGATTGAGAGTTTATTTGACGAAGAAGAGGAGAAAAACAAAGATAATGTGGGTGGGAAAGGCGCTTAAAAAGAGATATTCTTTGGCTGGATATAAAATATTATAGAAGGAAATGGAAGAAATAAACTATTTTTTAGTTGCTAGGAACTATTATCACTGCATTTCTTGTCAGACATATCGTTCCTCATATTGAAGTACTTGTTCAATTAAATGTCCATAGTCAATCGAGGTGGTCTTGGGGGGGAAAATACTCACATCAGGACCCGAGGTTCGTGGGTTCAAACCTAGCCGGGGTCAACGGAATTTTCCTTGATCGATACAAATCTGTAGCACAACTTCCTACGGAGGGGAAGTAAAGCCATCGGTCCTATGTCTATTGTGGGATGTAAAAGAGACTGAGAAAGTATGTGTAAATAACTTTTCCACCAAAATTAGTAGGCCCTTTCACGCTTACTCATAGAAATTCTCAGGTGTTGATATAATCAGTCAGTCAGAAAGGGCACGTTAAATACCTCAAGCCATTAAAAGTCCATAATTCAATTTTTAAATGTTTTTCTAAGGCCCAAAGCGAACGAACGGCGTCTGCGCATTTATATAACTCATTTCCAAGTTTCTAGAACGTTCCGTTAGGACTAAAACATTTTACTAGAGAGTGTCTGCCGGTCTGTGACGTGACATATAGTGCGAATTGAGCTTAACTCTATCTCTGTGATAGGTGACCTGGTGGTCTAGGGGTAAGGTGTCAGACTTCTATGCTGACGGCCGGGGTTCAATCCTCGGTCCCGGCAAAAATTTATCTGATTACCAAACCCTTCCTTCACCTCTGACAAGACATCTTGTGAATGTGGGGAATGCCAGGCCTCCACCGTGGTTCGGATTCCACGTTAAATTGTGGGTCCTCCATTTCATCACACAATCACCCTACCATTACACATTAGCGTAAGTGCGTACAACCCAAACGGGTAGTAAGACGCGGTGCTAATAATAATAATCTATCTCTGTGACGTGACGTATAGTGTGAATTGAGCTTAACTCTATCTCCGTGACGTAACATATAGTGCGAATTGAGCTTAACTCGTATCTCCGTGACGTGACATATAATGTGAATTGAGCTTAACTCGTATCTCCGTGACGTGATATATAGTGTAGAATTGAGCTTAACTCGTATCTCCGTGACGTGATATATAGTGTGAATTGAGCTTAACTCGTATCTCTGTCACGCGTCAAATTGATCACGGTCAAATTGACACTTATTAGTGGACAACTCACCCCAGGAAAAGTCTCGCTAATCTATGCATACTCCTGTGGTAACACTCAATTAGACGCCATTTTAATTTTTAATATTGCGAAAACTCCATTTCTGATTACTAAAACTTTTTTTTTTTAGATAGCAACCCAAGACGATGATTCTATTGAACTAGACACAACAATTTAAACCCAACAGAAATTGTTTCAGAATAAAATATATAGTAGTGATATTTACAGAGAACAAAGATTACAATAATATTTAATGATTAAAAGCAATCATGTTACATATTTTAACCAGACTTTTTTTTTAACAAATAAGTATATCTAAAGCATAAAGACGTCAGTCGTAAAACATAAAACTAAATTCAACAAACATTAATAAATGAAAACACAAATTTACATAAAAAAAAGAAGAAGAAAGTATCCCACACAAAAATAAACAACAATATATCACAGTAGACTATAAAATTTGGTAATAAAATGAATTATACAGTGCTCATGTGTTGAGTTTTGTTTTGAACATAACTGTAAACTCTTTTTTTTTTCCCGTTGATATAAGTTTGTTATAAAATAAGCTTAAGGTGAAACTGAAAGGAAAAATTGTTATTTTAAATTATCTTCATAAAAATGTTTTTTTTAATGGTATTTTGATTACAAATTTAATACGCGTAGCCGTATACAAGGGAGTGGGGGTAACTGGGGGTTAAACTAAATCAATAATAGTTGTAGGGTTAATATTAAATAAATATCCATAATAATTACTGATATAATCAGTATTTTAAATGGAAAAACAATTTGGCAAAACTTATAACAGTATTTTCTTTGGTGTGTCGTCGGTTTGAATTCTAAAAAGATCTCAGTAGTAGTTTTGACTTTATTATATTTTCTATATAGAATTTGAAAATATTTCAACTATATTTGTGTTTCAATAAATTTTAAGTTCTTTTCAGTGGTCGCAAAGGGGATTAAGAGGAGATCGGGGTTTGAATCTTGATCGGGTGTAATGAGGTTAAGATTTTCTGTTATATAGTTTCACACTCTCTTTTTGACGCAACTGTTTCCTAGATGGGTAGTAAGATACGATTAATCCTCCCCCTCCCCACAATCCCCCCAAAAAACTTCCTTGGGTATGTGTGTATATATTAAATCCACTGTAAAAGTAAAATCCTAGCTTATAGAAAAACAGAGTTTTATTACTTTAGTTTATTTGACAAGATAGTATTTTTTTTAAATATAAACATAAATCTAGAAATCGGTTAAAAATTAAACTATGAACAGCTTATTACTAAAATGTGGGTGTTTAATGGCTTTTTTTTTTGTAAAACAGATACTTTGACTCGTCCTTGCAATAAGATAAGTTTTTCCTTTTAACTAACACAAATAATTTATATGTTTAATTTGTGTTATTTTCTGAGAAGGCTTTATAGTTTTCAAAATATAAATTTATTTCTAACCCTGACAGCAATGCAGAAAAAGTAGAAGCTGTTCATATTCTTCCTGAACATATTGGGATAACATTTTAAAAATTCATCTTATTTTATTTTTTGTTTGATCATTAAATAAACACACAACCTTATTATTTAGTAAAATAATAAAAAAATATCTTATGATGGATTTAATTAAATATGAAGAAGGTTAAAATAAATAAAAAAAAGTAACAAACAAAAGTGGTTAACATAACAATTCTTGAAATAAAGACAAAACACATGTTAAGGTATATTAAAGAAACCCAGAAGAAACAATTAAAATTAAGTTAAAAAGAAATACCCCTTTCGGTGAATGAACTCCATACCTTTTCCCTTAATCTCAACCACGAGTCATTTCTATTCTTTTTTAATGTTGTATTATTTTTTAGTACATCTTTGGTATATTCAACACCATCTGGTGGTTGTAAAGAAAATCATTTTAATGCCTTATAGACAAAACAACTTGCTCAAGTCTTGTAACATATAAAGCAACATTTTGTAAACAAATATATTACAATTATTTGGTTTTGTTACCAAGTTTAATGTGAGCCAACTTTTAAACAGTCGTCAAGAAATTCCTTTCAGATACTTTTCTTTATCTACCCAAGTTTTTTTACGGGCTGGTAAAAAGAACAGGCTTTTAACATCAAATATAGATATTATTTATAAATATTAAAACAACCAAAACTTATAAACAACTGTGTTTACTTCTATAAAAATATGAACATTTTCTTGTCACAAACATCGACATAGTTAACGTGTCTAAAAGAAAATGGAAGAAAAATAAATTAAACCAAAAATCAATATATACCTATGCATATACAGTATAATCAAAATAACTACACAATCACAAAATTAAGATTTAAAAAAAAATTGGTAACAATAGCGTCCATCATTTTTTTTAATGTGACGAGCGTTCGATTCATAACAAACATTGCTATTTAAGTCAAGGTCACAACAGTAATAGCAACACTGAACCACAAATACACGAAAATGCTGACCACACACCACAGTCTTTTGTTTTTTTGGTGCTTTTTTTTCATTTATTTATTTTTATATAATTAGTAAACAAGTTTATCACAATTATTGGTAACACAAAACACGGAGAAGGGGAGGGGGGGGGGGAAACGCATTCTTCGCACAGACTGTACAAAAGTCATCGAATGGCCGCCAATAGAGAGTTAAGTGTTATCAAGACTTTTAATAACGGGTTTATATTCAAAATTATGTATTGAAGTGCAATCCTTTTATTGGTACATTTTAATTTTTTTATGTTTAAAGTCAAATGTATTTTTTTTATCAAAGATATATAATATAATTCTGAGAGCTGGACAAATCTGGGTATACCAGTGGAAAAAAAAATTGGCGCACGCTGGGCAAAAATGTTCCGGGCTCAATGCCCGTGACAGGTCTGTAGATATATAGATAACCGTGAAAAGAAAGAGTTAATCTCAATATGAATGTTAGAGAAACGGCAGATGACATAGATTTAAGAATGTACCACGATGATACGTATCAAGAAGCTGTACCAGTTGAGTTAACCGGGCCCTACAGTAATTATGTAGACAATATTTCATAACTTTTCCATGACCTATACATAAATATTCACGAGAAAAAAGTATGATATTAAGAAAGAAAGTCCACCCCCATCATTAACATAGTCTATAGATGTCCATCTCTTTCATTTTTTCTTACCCATTTAATTTTCTGCCTTGCAGATTTAAGCCTAATTTTGAGCAAATTGCAGCAGCAAAAAAAAAGTTCTTATCTGCACAGTGAAATTTGTTCACAAATATTAATGATTTAAAAGATAATTTCTGATTCTTTAATGACTTTCATGACAAAATCTCCTTTGGACTAATGACTGTTCACTTTAATATCGTTGACAGAATATAAAATAAAATAAAAACATTCAAAATTAATGCTTACATCACGGAAGCGTCTCTCTCCCAAACCAAAATAATGTGGTAAAGAAGCGACCTAATGGCAAAGTTACAAGTTACAAGTTACCGGAAACAAAGGAAGTAAGCCCACCAAATATTCAACTCGACTCTCTATTGGCGGGCAAACTCGCACGGGGTTAGTGTTAGTTTCACACACCAGGCAGTGCCCCCTCCGACGCGACCATCCACCAGGTTCGCCGGCGTCGCCACGCACTCTGCCCGGAGGCGGGACCACCGGCGTCCGACCGTCATCGCTACGACAGGTCGTTCTGCACCACTGCCTCGACGGCGTCGTCCTTGGAGATGCAGTCCCTGACCCCTTGCAGGATGACCTTGACCCTGCGGTCCAAGGCCGCCAGATGGGGCTCCCAGAGCACGGGGGCTATCGGGTCGCGCTTCATAGACTCCCTCATCAGCTCGCTCAGCTTGTGAGGGCCGTTGTGGAACCTGGAACAAGAGGAATCAGGTTAGTCCGGGTAATTACAAATAAAAACACATCCTCCAGACTTGCCGTGGATTGACGCGTTCGCTGAAAAACAAAAAAATCAGAACTGAAATGTGATCGGGTGACGAGTTATAAACCAATAACAATAAATCGGCGCGAACTGCATAGGTCACTCTGCGCTAGTAAAAACAATTTCAGCTTGTCCGCGCTTTTCCATGGATTATTAATTATTTGGGGTATTAAATGTGCACTTTGGTGAACGGTCGATTATATCAGCACACGACTTATAACCTAACGCACACAAAAATTGAACAGACAGAACACCCAGACCCCTGTAGTTGAGTAAGAGGAAACCCACATTTTTCGGCAATACCGGGAATCGAACTCCTTAACTTAGTAGGCAGACACTCTTGATTACCGAGCTAAGTTGTCAGACTTTATCCACGAAATATGCGCTGAAGAAAAAAAACTAACCCGTCTCTATGCGTACGGCCCTGAACCCACCGACGCGCATGCGCCTATAAGGCGAGACACAAGCAGACAGCTGCGTCTACTGTTGGGGAATGATTTGGATTAACTCGTTAAATAATACACGTGTGTGTGTGTATTTCTCGTCCTGTGTTTATTTGTTTCATTACTCAATATAATCATTAGAATACATTCATCATGACAATAATCTGAAAACCACTTCGGTGGTCGCGTAGTCTAAGGCGTTACACTTGACAGTAGACTAGACTGCCGATGACGGTGAGATTGAGATTCAAATCTCGGTCGGGTGTACTGAAAGGGGTTTCTCCAAAATTGTCCTCCACTCTCCCTACACGCAAATGCGGGTACACTTCCTATAAATAAAACCTCCCTAATCCCTAGAAACCAGTAGTGTCATAAGTACTTAGGCCAAGCATATAGCCTGAACGGGTAGTTTGACGCGGTGCTGATAACACGAAAATAGATAATCTGAAAGATCCGGTTTATCTACTAGACAATTAAATAAATTGTTAGTCGGCTATTTATAGTTTGTGTTGCAAAGCATTATGGGTCAAACACATTTCTACCAACTAATGTATTCTTCTCTCGATTTTCAGCCTACGTGCGAAAAAAAAAAAGACTCGATGTTACCAATATTTAATCACTAGCAAGTTCCCTGTGTCGTCCAGGTTATAGACATCTTAAGGCGCGTTTCCAAGCTGCGACCTGCGACTGCGGCTGGAGCAGCATCCGTCACGCATGCGCAGTTAGAGTTTGCTCTGCACGTGTTGCAGCACTGGGGAAGTGAGCAGTGCTTGCTGCTAGAGACGCGGCGATATTGTGTATTTGTTATTGAATTTTGTGCGATAATCTATTAAAAAAAAAAAGTTTATGCAAAGAATCTTGGAGGTGCCAATGAGCCACTCGTAGGATGTGGTACTGTGCGAGTCGGTATCCCAACATCCATGCGTAATACGATTTAAAACATCCCAAGTACAAGGGGGTGCACTAATGTGTTCAACTTATGTCTTTTCCTTCCGCTGTACAACCACATTAAAATGATCTAGTCGTCAGCTTCTTCGTCACTGGACATATCTAAAAAAGGTTCTGTCTCTCGGATCACCCGTACTCTCATCCATCTTTTAAATGAACCGGCGACTGCGGCTGGAGTCGCCTCTTGTGAAATCACCACATGCGGCTAGTGTCACCATGGTCTTCTGCGTTCGCAACCTCGCGGCTTCAACCGTAGTCACATGTAACTGTCGCATGCGGCTAGTGTCGCCACGGCCTGTTAAGGTACCTTCTCGCGGCTTCAGCCGTAGTCGCATGTAACTGTCGCCACGGTCTGTTGAGGTCACCTCCTCGAGGCTTCAGCCGTAATCGCATGCGGTTAGTGTCGCTACGGTCTGTTGAGGTCACCTCCTCACGGCTTCAGCCGTAGTCGCATGTAACTGTCGCATGCGGCTAGTGTCACCACGGTCTGTTGAGGTCACCTCCTCACGGCTTCAGCCGTAGTCACATGTAACTGTCGCATGCGGCTAGTGTCGCCACGGTCTGTTGAGGTCATCTCCTCACGGCTTCAGCCGTAGTCGCATGTAACTGTCGCATGCAGCTAGTGTCACCACGGTCTGTTGAGGTCACCTTCTCGCGGCTTCAGCTGTAGTCGCATGTAACTGTCGCATGCGGCTAGTGTCGCCACAGTCTGTTGAGGTCACCTCCTCGCGGTTTCAGCCGTATTCGCATGTAACTGTCGCGACTCGGACAACACACCTGGTTTTCCCCTCCCCCCTCCACGCGAATATATTTCTTCTCAAACCCATTAGAGTAAATACGTAGCTAGCCCGGTGAACGGTAAACGAAACCATATGTCCTACTCCCGCACCTACTAACGATGCGACGGCAATGTTACCCACTATTTTTTCTCACGCACGTGACGATACACTTTCCAAAAGGAGTCTACATCTTGCTACACAGACTGTACAGCCGTTAAAAATTTGATCCGGGTCGTAAGTTTTTGTTTTTATTTTGCACTAAAGATACACCTTATATTCTCCATTAGTTGCGGTGATAAAAGTGAGAGGGGAAAGATACCGGCGCTTTATAACTCGATTGCAATTGTTTTGTAGTCGTCAAATGAGGGGAGGAGACGGTGTTACGACCGAGTCACGGGGATGTCCGTGTTCCTTTTTTAAACTGTGTCCTACGTCTTACTGCCTGCCTGTCAGGGATATCCTCATTAAAACATGAGTCACATGATCGCCGAGAAAAGAGAGCGGAATCTGCTTTGAGTGTTGAGTGGCGCTAACATCCAAACAGTTGATTACCGACATGTTTTACTTACTGACGGAAAATACGGAACTTTAGGATTAAATTAAATTAAAGTACTGTCTTTTGAAACAAACCCAACCAGAACCAGAGTGAGAAACGAGCTAGTTACGAGATATTTACTATAATTTAAGAACAGAAGATGTATCTATCTGCTAGTATCGCGCTTTGTAGGTGCACATGCCCTGATTAAGTCGGTTGGTTTAGGTGCACATGCCCTGATTTAGTCGGTTGGTTTAGGTGCACATGCCCTGATTTAGTCGGTTGGTTTAGGTGCACATGCCTTGATTTAGTCGGTTGGTTTAGGTGCATGCGTGCATTGATTGAGTCGGTTGGTTTAGGCGCATTGAGTCATTTGGGTAAGCGCATGCGCTCATTGCATTGGTTAATTTAGGCGCATGCAGTTGATTTAGGCGTATGCGTGCATTGCGTTGGTTGATTTAAGCGCATGCGTGCATTGAGTCGGTTGATTTAGGCGCATGCGTGCATTGCGTCGGTTGATTTAGGCGCATGCGTGCATTGCGTCAGATAATTTAGGCGCATGCGTGCATTGCGTCAGTTAATTTAGGCGCATGCGTGCATTGCGTCAGTTAATTTAGGCGCATGCGTGCATTGGGTCGGTTGATTTAAGCGCATGCGTGCATTGCGTCGGTTGATTTAAGCGCATGCGTGCATTGCGTCGGTTGATTTAAGCGCATGCGTAGCATTGAGTCGGTTGGTTTTGAAATGTGATTGGTTCTCCCAAGCTGAGGTCGCGCAAAAGAAAGGGAAACTGAAGTTGTTTCAAGTCTAACACCGAATGGACAACGCCGATTAAACTTAAATATTGTGATAGGCTTAGAACTCTTCACGTGATTACATTACAGCTCTTCTCTTGTTTTTCAGCAAACGTGTGAATCCTCAGTAAAAAGGTTGGGAGGAGGAAGTTAGAACTTTAAAGGGTGTCTGATCTAATTTGTCGTGAGAGTGGGAAACTATCGACACCAAACACATTTATTGACATAGTGATGGTAGCCCCAACACAACTGTTGAAACACTCGAAAACACTTTTTTTTATTTGAGATATTATCAAGTGTTCTGTCTTACGACAGTTCCATTCCTTATGTCAGTGAACTTAGACCGCCAATACACCCTGTCCTATGTTTCCTCCTTGAAACCCCAAATTTCTTCTTTCCTTCAGGTCATCTAATATTTGAAATAATCCTCTTTCTTTCTAAGCTCCTCTTTCCCTCTACCTTTCCTTCTATGACGTCATGCAGAAGACAGTTCCTCCTAAGGATATGTCTGATCCAGTTTGCTTTGTACCGAAGAATCACATCCAAAATGGTTATTTTCTCAGCCACTCTTCTTAGGACTTCTACATTTGTCTGTCGACTTGATATCAAGTCTTCTCCAGCACCACATTTCAAAGGTCTCCCAGTATTTCTGTTCTATTTGCTGAGAGTCCAAGTTTCTGCTCCAAATGAAACATTTCATCAGTTTCTTTCTCAGTTCCAAACTCAGCTTGTTGGTCAGCAGTAACCTCTTCTTGTTGAAAACTTCCTTGGTAATGATGATTCTCGACCGTATTTCCTTGGTCCAGTAGGCATCCTTTGTTAGCAGACTTCCCAGGTACTTGAACTGCTTTATGTTTTCCAAATTCTGGTTTCCAATTAGGATAGTTATCGTAAATTTTCTGAACGACTTAGAAACTAACTTAATACTAGAAAAACCCTCGTCGGTGGTCAAATGGTTTGTTTTATTCTTGCCATAGACTAGACTGCCGATGATGGGAAGATCGGAGTTTGAATCCTGGTCGGGTGTAGGCCCGTTGACGATAGCTTTTGACAAATAATGGTCCACTCTCCCTCTATGCAAATGCGGTCACACTTACTTTATATTAAACAGTCCTTAACCCTAATATATTAAAGAATATCTGGAACTTATGGTGAGAAGAGGTGAATTAAAAAAAAAATTATGTAATTTTATAAAGTGAAACGAAAATACCTCGAAAAATATGTTGTATTAAATAATTACGTTTAACACCATGGTTATTAAATACTTAATAAAAAGGTGAGAATTTAGAGACAGTGTACCAGAATTTGCATGTAAAAGCACCCAGCAATGAAAATCACATGTTGAAAAAACGCCCTTCTCAACCCCCCCCCCCCTTTTTTCCCCCCCTTTTATAACCCCAACCCACCCATAAAACACTCAACCTCCTCCCCACTTCCAACACCCCA
>CABFVX010004854.1:0-19349 GCA_902151425.1 Timema shepardi
GCACACACACACACACACACACACACACACACACACACACACACAGAGATTATTAAAATTCAAACTACAGGGTTCTTAAGGGGGGAAAAACCTTCTGAAATCTTTCGACCTTATTATGGAGTGAACGTTATTTTGAAATAACGCATCGTAGAATTAAATATTACGTTATAGACTTATAGCAGAACGTCTCCGCGCGGCGATATCGCGCTCACCAAGGCGGCCCCCTTAAGAATAACATTTTATCAACATTGTACCATTTGGTATCCTTCTGTCCTTAGTAAGGCCACACTATGGCGCCAACATTTTGCCTTACGACAAGACCTTTTGTCTGAATGTATCGGAAGGTGTCTGATGTGCTCTGTTCAACATGGGGTTAAACGGAGACCCGCACACTGGCTTCGATGACGCCTTTCGGCGTCATTAGACTTTTCTTCCTTTTCTTACGAAGGTATTTCGACAAGACACCTCCCGACGGATTAAGCTGCGCATACACCAGCAGCCGATATCATTCACGTGACTACCGCGTGACCTGTCAATGGCGGAAACTCGATTTTCGTTTGGAAATTGGCGAGAATAGGACAAGATAATCTACAGTAGCCCCGTTGCTTCTTTGGTGCTGACTGACAGCTCAAAGCTGACTTCTGACAGTCAACATTTAGGCATATACCTACATTTCAACTGTCAGAAGTGACAGCTGCTAAACACATGTTTTTGCAGATCATATGGTTCGGCGTAGGGATATATACTTTGGTTTGGTGACTTTTCAAAGCCGTCAGCTGTCAGTCAGCACCAAAGAAGCCATGGGACTACTGTAGTCGTCTAAAGACAGATGGATCACGGAAACCGTAGATGGCGCTAGCTACCGGAGAGATCTTGCAGAAAAAGCATACTTTTGAAAATATCAGTTTTCTCGATAACGAGTGAAATTTTTATGTTAATATTTTCAACACCCTTTTTTAAGATAATGTATCAATGTTTGTTAATTGGTACATTTTCGTATTTTTTGTTATAAAGCCGGCAGTTTCCTATTGAAAAATTATAATTTTATCGATATTTCATAAGTGTTGGAATTATAGAGGAGGTGTGTGTATAAAAAGTACAACTTAATCAACATGCTTCTATTTTTTAACAAACCGTTTCCGAAAAGAAAATTGCAAAACAATCAAAATTCTTCAAGATAACCGTTTGTTCCCATGGCTCTGCATTTCCACGACAAAATGAAAAGAGCCAATCGCCTTAATCAAATGCCGGATCCAATGTGCGGCTAACCTTACCCTGCTGTTTATTTAGTTTATTTGTCGTGTGCAGAATGCAAACCAACCCGTGTTTAGGAAGTGGACGTCATATCATTCGACAGTTCACGACACTATTATTTGCATAACCGTCCGTTTATCGTGTATACATTCCCCCACCGCCATTGAAGTAACTTGTTTCAAGCTCGTCCGGTCAAATGCGGTCACCGAACGTTGGCAAAAAGCTTTGCTTCAGTTGGACGTCAAACGGCTCGTTTAATTGTCCCGGAGGCCATTGATTAATCATCAAATCTAATGGTTATTAAATATTTAACAAAGCTAGTTAATTAATACAGGTGGATACATTTCAACCCCTCTTCCTCCCTTTTTCTCCCCCTCCCCTATTACCATAAATCGACCATTATAGTAATAACTGCATGTAATTCGTGGTTAGTGAGTCTAAAGCCTGACCCGTCTCTTTGTCTAATGGTAAGCGCCAGGCCCTATGAGAGGGGCGTGAAGGGGGTACACCCGGGGATCTAAAAGGGGCCTAGGAAATTCCTGGGATCTCAGAAAATGGTTGCATAATTAAGAATTGCATTCAGATTTCTACTATTAGTATTATTACTAAATTATTAGTAGGCTAGAGGTATAATATGTTTTGTCTTTATTTTTAGATATAAGTATAGATTAAAATATAATTTTTTGTCTTATTTTTTTTCCAGATAGGATTATTATTTTTTCATTAGACAAGATGAATGGAAAATGGAAGGAAGCCCAAAAAGAACATGGTCCCCCTGATAAAAGTCCTAGGGATCTAGAGGTCTCGGGTTCAATTCTTGGCGATATTATAGGTATTTTATTTGCAAAAGAAGAGATGTACCTATATGGTTTTTATGCTCGGTAGGCTTTTAGAGTTTGTTAATGAGAGATTTTTACCTGGATGACAGTTGGAAAATCATATGTTCAGGTTTTAGGTTGCCAACACTTGTAAAATATCACTGTTTAATTATTTTTTTAAATTTCTTGTTATATTTTACATTTAAAATAAAGTAAATTTAAGTTTTCTCCTACTATTTCATTACGTTTAATAATTTCTTTTTATCCAACTCATAACAATATTTTAAACATAATTAAAAGTACTTATTCTTCATTTTGGAACGTTATTGATTTTGTGTAATATAGTGCACACATCAATACCTTTTAATACAGGCATCGTATTTACTTGGAAAAGAGAAAATTGTTGTCATTTATATATATAATAAATTATTGTATCTTATTTCGACATATTTAACTGAATAAAACATGTGTATCCACTGCGTGGGTGCATCATTGTAAAAAACTTGTTTATTGTTATGTTCAACCACAAGGTTCAAATTAGTCGGTCGCCATTTTGAAGCTATAAGTTTTTGTGAAAGTGATGTAAATATTGGTTTTTTTACAAAGTGGAATAAAAAGATAGATAAGCTTTGTGTCCGACCTCAAATAAATATATAAATAATATCGGCCTAAATTACTGTGGTTAACTATCACATTAATATATTACCATCTGTATTTCATCATTTATCCAAAGTGATAGATGTCAGCTGTAGTGATATATTAGGGACTACTTCTAGTAACATTTCGAGCTGTCACTCAAATAAACTAAGGTTGTGAATGAATTATAAGTTAGATTTAATATTCCCATCGACTCCACACCTTCATAATCATTATCATGACGTCATCTCATTGCGGGTATGACGTCATGATAACCTCCAAGATATACCCTGAGCGACTAATAGTCTACATACAGGAGACTTAACTAAAGTCTGTTCAGCATAGGTATTGTTTTCTGAAAGGCCTTTTTCCCTACCAGAAATCTATTATTTAGTAGGATATTAGTAGGAAAAAACACCTATCAGAGAGTAATTTTTACCGTGAATGGATCTTTCATGGTAAAATATACAATCCGAAAAGTTAAATGTTTACGTGTTTTTTACTGTGGATTCACACGTTCGCTAGCGCAGAACAGAAACGTGGTCACGTGGACGAGATCTAAGCCAATCACAAGATTTCCGTCCCTTCGGCGCGAGCTGTTCCGCCAAGGTTCAACTCATCTCTATTTTGTCCGCTCTGCCTGAGATGTTCGGTACAGGAGAACCAATAAAATATAAGAACCAACCATATCAAATCAGTGCGCATGCGCTGTAGAGCTAGAAGCGAGCAGACAGCTTCGTTGTCCGTTGTGAGGAGATTTGAAATAACCCGTTAATGTAAAGCGTGTGTATCGATGTATTGGATTGTGCCACGACACAGCGTTATAATTTGAAAACAACCATCGGGAGAATGATCTAAAATATATGTTTACCCACTAGAAAATATAATATGTTGATAATCAGCTGTTTTAAAGAGTTGCAATGCATCATGGGTCAATATTGGAGATGAACATTTTCCACAGTGTCGGCTTGAGGTGGTTAAATTGTATAAGTGGCACAAAGAACCTTTTATACTTAAAAATATAGTGTTAAGAGACGATTGGGTTATTATAAGGGAGCACGGGGCTGGTCAAAGGGGAGGGGTAGTTATGAAACACGGAGAATAGGGGATGGGGGACAAAATGTTGAGTCGATTTTAAAATTATTTTAATTAACATATTGATAATAAAAAAATGAGGGTCTACAATGGCTCCCATTCATTTGTTTCTTTACTACTTTTTTTTAGCATCGCATCGCGTCTTACTACCCGTTCGGTTTATTCGCCTATGTACTAATTACTCTAATGTGTTATATGGAGGAAGGTTGGATTTAGATTAATTGCACCCGTGAGAGTGGAAAACTATTTAGGGAAAAAAAAACGCTCACAGTGTAACCGACCAAGTTCGAACCCCGATCTCCCTGTCATCGGCAGTCTAGTCTATTGCGAGAGTAACGCGTTAGACCGTGCGGCCACCGGAGCTCGTTTGATGATGGATGTTTCTGGTGTTAACGCCCTTAAGGAGAAACTAATCTTAAGTATAAACGTTGAAATTTGGGATATCTATATCTCGATTACATTATAGTTTCATTTAATCAATCGGAATTATTTTACAGAAAAAGTATAAGGGAAATTTTCAAAAACGGGAAATTGTCCGTCTCACATCTCTAGTCAACCTACAGCGTGTAAATTGCTGCACCATTGGGGCAGTTTCTACTTTTTCTACAGTGGCCCCGTGGCTTCTTTGGTGCTGACTGACAATCACGCGATATTTCGGGCTATGGGGGCGAGCGCTTTTACACACCCTCCCCCACTACCCCGCCAAGACTTCCAAACCAAAGCCGTCGAATGTATATATAATATTAGACCCTCCCCTCCCATTATTATTTTCAACACACATATTGAAGAATCATCATAGACTCTACCATAAAATATGAGCGACTATCGACTTTTTATGAGGAATAAATTTAATTTTCAAAATAAAATATAGCCTATGTTACTCACTGATAATGTAGCTTTATATTGGTGAAAGAATTTTTAAAATCGGTCCAGTAGATTTGAGTTTATCCATTACAAACAAAAAAACCAATCTTTCCTATTTATAATATTAGTATAGATTAAAGATGAGCCGCTCAAATCTTATGGCATATTCGAGAGATTCGTATGTATTTCAAAATCTTATCTCGAATATAAAGAATTGATATAACAATTTTAAGCAATAGATAGGAGTTAAATAGACATGAAGAGAAAAAAAAAACACCGGCGGGTTTTTCTTCTCTGGACTATATCGATCATACATCACATCAACAACTTCGGTGGTCGCGTGGTCTAACACGCTACACTCTCGCGGTGAACAGGACTGCCGATGACGGAGAGATCAAGGTTCAAATCTCCGTCCGTTTCCCCGAAATAGTTTTCCACTCTTGTTCCACCCTCCACGTCAATGAGGGTACACATCCTATAAAGGTGACCTGGCGGTCTAGGGGTAAGGTGTCAGACTTCTGTGCTGGCGGTCTAGGGGTAAGGTGTCAAACTTCTGTGCTGCGGGTCCGGGGTTCAATCCTCGGTCCCGGCACAGATTTATCTGATTACCAAACCCTTCCTTCACCTCTGACAAGAAATGTGGGGAATGACAGGCCTCCACCGTGGTTCGGATTCCACGTTAAACTGTAGGTCCTCCATTTAATCTCACAATCACCCTACCACTACACATTAGCTGAAGTGTGTATAATCCGAACGGGTAGTAAGACGCGGTGCTAGTAATAATAATATCCTATAATATATAACCTTCCCGATTCTTAACCCATTAGCGTAGTTAGTACATAGACATATAACCCAGACGGGTATTAAGACGTTCTACTCTATATAAAATATCCAACCCACAACTTTTGCGGCAACGACGCGCAATCCAGGTCCGAAACACGAGGTTTACCTACCTGCGGCGGTAGCCGAGGGGTCAAACCTGTTGTCGGCTTGCGGACGACCTTGGTCGCTGTTGGAAATGGGGGTCTCAAATTCCGGCCTAGTTTCCCTGCAGCGAGGAGGGGGGGTTCCACATACCCTCGATACGGGATTCGAACACCAACCTTCCACCAACTCGCAGAACAGACTAGACAAGCCCTGACATCTAGTCCAAGTGTACCCCAGATTCGAGTGTCAGCCCCCCTGTTAGAGCTATGTCGCCACACGACTCAACGCAGATTGACAAAACATATTCTACAAAATTCCCTGACTTTTCCAGGTTTTCCCTGTCTGTAGCCACCATGTCTATTAAAAAAAACACACAGTGATCTTAAACAAAAACTCATGGTTGATCCAAGTTTGGGTCGCAAAGAATCATGGGTAGAACAAGCATTTCACCCGAGCGCGTGAATCGCTGCGTCGTTCGACCAAAAAGGTTCGCTCTTTATTCTCGGCGTACGTGTGAATCTAGCTCTTGTCACGTTCTTCCTTTTCTGTTTTGGCATGACCTCGTCTGGATCGATTCAACTTGTTGGACGCCAACCACCTTGCTCGCTTTGCGTGGCCGCTCCCTTTCATTCATACACGATGGAGTGCAATAACAGAGTTTACTCGGCCGTATAGTCGGATCTTCTTGGGAACATTTGACCATACTCAAGGCCACAACCTTTCATTCATATAGATTATAGAGGTTGAAATTAGAAAGTACACTATTCCAAGGACAAAAAGTCAAGAAGAGTTATATTACAATTTAATAATTAGTTACATATCTCTCCACAAGGAGTTTCTAGTAAGAAATTGTGAATTTGGAAATGAAAGGTTGACAATATTTTATATCCAGTTGATTTCTTGAAGGCCCCAGTTTGGATAGAACTATCTCGAGATAACGATGGGTGGCGTACTTTTTGTAAGTTAAGGCAATAAACTTTCGAGTTACTAGAACCATCGTGTAAGTAACGGTGTCTTAGTTAACTGTTTTTTAAGTTTCTAAGTTAGTTCTACAAAAGTTTACCAAAAATAACAACAAACGACAGTAAATTTAACCAAAACAACAGGTGATACTTTGGGGTGGATGTAAGTTGTTTCAAAGTTTTGTCGGAATAGCTCTGATATCGCTAGATTTTTTTTTTCAAAAGTATGAAATAACTAAATCTAAGAAAAACATATTGTAAGGTCTTTCAAGAAAAGGTATTCTTTAATAGGTTTTCGACAAGAGGGTGGACAGCATTGTGAATAAGATTTCTTTAGGAGGAAAATAGTAAGACAGGTTTTAAATTTCTTAAAAACCTTTCAGGTGAAAAGCAACAATGGATGGTACTGCCAGTGGAAAACTATTGAAAAGATTCAGTGCGAGAAATTATTTGTATGGAAAAGTTTGTAAAAAAGGTTTTTGGGCGATCTTTGCCCACAAGAAAAAAATAAAAATAAAACGACTAAAGTAGGAAGGAGAGCTATATTGACAGTTCAAAAGTTACCATACCCTAAATGTCTCCAGGTTGAGAGGTGAAGTAAACAATACCACTCCCTCGCCCCTTCTATGGTTTGAACTGTCAAGTGCAGCTGTTCTGACAGTATTACCAGTTACAAAAACATTTACGCTAATATTCAGTCGTCGTCGTCCGCCTGTTTTATTATCCTTCGGGGATAAAAGTATTTTGATTACGTTAGACGGCTTTACAGACCATATGGGTCACGACTCATGAAACATACATCATGTTAAATGCAACACGATGAAACATACAGCACGCGTCGTGCAACACGATGAAACATACAGCACGTGTCGTGCAACACGATGAAAAATACAGCACGTTTCGTGCAACACGATGCAACATACAGCACGTGTCGTGCAACACGATGAAACATACAGCACGTGTCACGCAACACGATGCAACATACAGCACGTGTCGTGCAACACGATGAAACATACAGCATGTGATATGCAGCACGATGAAACATACAGCATGTGTCGTGCAACACGATGAAACATACGGCATGTGTCGTGCAACACGATGAAACATACATCATGTGTCGTGCAACACGATGAAACATACAGCATTTGTCGTGCAACACGATGAAACATACAGCACGTGTCGTGCAACACGATGAAACATACAGCACGTGTCGTGCAACACGATGAAACATAACAGCATGTGTCGTGCAACACGATGAAACATACAGCACGTGTCATGCAACACGATGCAACATACAGCATGTGACGTGCAACACGATGAAACATACAGCATGTGTCGTGCAACACGATGAAACATACAGCACGTGTCGTGCAGCACGATGAAACATACAGCACGTGTCGTGCAACACGATGAAACATAAAGCATGTGATATGTAACACGAACGTTCAGATAGAATGGCACATTGCACATGCCACATGGGATAATCCACTCATAATGCGATAATGGGGTTCGTCTGACAAACAGGAGTTAATGCTATTGTCAACTATAAGAAGGCGATAATAGGTAACCCACTTCAGTGGCCGCGTGGTCTAACGCGCTACTCTCGCAATAGTCTAGGTTGCCGATGATGGGGGGAATCGAGGTTCGAATCTCAGTAGGGTGTACTGATAAGTTTTCCACTATCCTTCCACGCAAATAAGGGTGCACTTCCTCTAAATGTAACCTTCCTAACCCCTAAAACCATAAGCGTACAAACTGAAAGGGTTGTAAGACACGGTGCTAAAGATACGTATATTTTAAAATAAAAAAAATAATTAAACACATTAAAAAAACACGAAAAATTACTAACATAATTTTCGTTTTTTTACAAATAAAACACATTTTTA
Source organism: Timema shepardi (assembly GCA_902151425.1). Taxonomy (NCBI): domain Eukaryota; kingdom Metazoa; phylum Arthropoda; class Insecta; order Phasmatodea; family Timematidae; genus Timema; species Timema shepardi. The sequence continues at coordinate 8,443 of CABFVX010004854.1, forward strand.
AGGCCACGCTAAATTTATAAATACAAACAACTTAAGGTTCCTCTGTTATGATTTCTTTAAACAACTCCGAAAATGAATTTTTACGCAAAAAAGAGCAATTATTACTTTTTAAGCTGGCGCCCAGTTGTCTGGAACCGATTAAAATATTATTATTAGCACCACGTCTTACTACCCGTTCGGGTTATACGCACTTACGCTAATGTGTAATGGTAGGGTGAATGTGAGATGAAATGGAGGACCTACAGTTTAACGTGGAATCCGAACCACGGTGGAGGCCTGGCATTCCCCACATTCACAATATGTCTTGTCAGAGGTGAAGGAAGGGTTTGGTAATCAGATAAATCTGTGCCGGGACCGAGGATTGAACCCCGGCCGCCAGCACCGAAGTCTGACACCTTACTCCTAGACCACCAGGTCACCAGGATTAAAATAAAATTGTAATATCTTTATTTTCGCCATTGTGGTAACATTTCCAGTTTTTTTTAATAACGGGCTTCCTCTGAAAATCAAATTCTAGTTTCCTACAGCAAAAAGAAAGGAAGGACCAAGCTAACGACTGGTAGACAAAAGAGTTTTTATACATAAAAAAAGCAACCTTATTGCATAAAGGTATCGGTTAACAAAGGTAGGTAGATCAAAAACGTATCCGAAGAGAAGCGGACCGGACATTCCACAAATTATGAAATAAGTTTTGAAGGTCAAAACCTTATTCTACACCTCCTTCTCCCGCAATTATTTTCGACCGCCAAAACCAAACTCGCCGCTAGCTACAGCTCAATTTTTAAAGGGAGAGCCTTTTTAGAGGATAAAAAACTGATAAAATTTTACAACATTATTAGTGTTTTTATTATTGGTATTGATAATACCTACAGTAGTCCCGTGGCTTCTTTGGTGCTGACTGACAGCTTTGAAAAGTTACCAGACCAAATTATGTATTCCTACGCCGAGCCATATGATCTGCAAAAACATGTGTTTAGCAGCTGTCCCTTCTGACAGTCAACCTTTAGGTATATAAAGTAGCCCCACGGCTTCTTTGGTGCTGACTGACAGCTTTGAAAAGTTACCAGACCAAATTATGTATTCCTACGCCGAGCCATATGATCTGCAAAAACATGTGTTTAGCAGCTGTCCCTTCTGACAGTCAACCTTTAGGTATATAAAGTAGCCCCACGGCTTCTTTGGTGCTGACTGACAGCTTTGAAAAGTTACCAGACCAAATTATGTATTCCTACGCCGAGCCATATGATCTGCAAAAACATGTGTTTAGCAGCTGTCCCTTCTGACAGTCAACCTTTAGGTATATAAAGTAGCCCCACGGCTTCTTTGGTGCTGACTGACAGCTTTGAAAAGTTACCAGACCAAATTATGTATTCCTACGCCGAGCCATATGATCTGCAAAAACATGTGTTTAGCAGCTGTCCCTTCTGACAGTCAACCTTTAGGTATATAAAGTAGCCCCACGGCTTCTTTGGTGCTGACTGACAGCTTTGAAAAGTTACCAGACCAAATTATGTATTCCTACGCCGAGCCATATGATCTGCAAAAACATGTGTTTAGCAGCTGTCCCTTCTGACAGTCAACCTTTAGGTATATAAAGTAGCCCCACGGCTTCTTTGGTGCTGACTGACAGCTCACACCTGACTTTTGACACTCAACATTTAGGTATATATCTAAATTTTGACTGTCACAAGTGACAGCTGCTAAACACATGTTTTTGCAGATCATATGGTTCGGCGTAGAGATACATAATTCGGTCTGGTAACTTTTTAAAGCTGTCAGTCAGCACCAAAGAAGCCGTGGGGCTACTTGTACAATAGACCAGAATGCGGATGACCGGTAGATCGAAGACTCGAGGTTTTAAAAAACTGGTTTTCCACTTTCTCTCCACGAAAATGCGGGTACACTTCCTATAAATATGTATAACTTTCCCAATCTTTAAAACCAGTAGCGTAATTAGTACATAAGCGTATAATCCTAACGGATATTAAGACGCGGTGGTGCTAAGCCAAAAAAAAAAGAAGATTGTGTAAATGCAAAGGAAAATTTATTTTTATCCGTTGTTAAATATCTGATGAGGATGTCATAGAATTTATCTTCAAGTTTTTCTCTTCATTTAAAAAGTTTCTCATCTAATGCCGCTACGCTTATTACAGATCTTCAACAACTTTTGATATCACCGCGTGAAGAAAATTTAAACTCTTTGTTTGTACTGGAGAAATATTTGATTTATTTTGTTAAAAATAAAGTTTTGCTATAAAAAATTTGCAAAAACACTTTCCTTAACTCGCGTCCCCCACAACTCCACCTTAATATTACAGTCATTCTTATGTATCCTATTGTTTTATAATGTATTCTATTTTTATTCCAATTACTTAAATTATAATATTTAGCACCGCGTCTTACTACCCGTTCGGGTTATACGCTTTAAGTACTAATTACTCTAATGGATTAGGAATTGGGAAGGATGAATTAGAGGAAGTGAACCTGCATTTGCGTGGAGGGAGAGTGGAAAACCATTTAGGAAAAACCACCCCCAGTTCACCCGACCGAGATTCGAACCTCGATCTCCCCGTCCTCAGCAGTAGAGCTCAACACGACAAGCGCGTTAGCCAACTACGCCAACGAGGCGGGTCTTAATTTATAAACAATTTATAATCTGTCCACACTAATCACAGCTTGTGAATGTGTGGAATGCCCAGGCCACCACCGTGGTTCGGATCCCACGTTAAACTGTAGGTCCTCCATTTCATCTCACAATCACCCCTACCATTACACATTAGCGTAAGTGCGTATAAACCGAACGGGTAGTAAGACGCGGTGCTAATAATAATAATAATAATAATAATAATAATAATCTCTCCTTACTAAATTTCAAATGTGGTTTTTTTTAAACAGAAAGTAATCTTGTAGTGATAAAAATGCTGGTAGTTCCTACCAAGGTAAGATAATAATTCGCCTGGAGGGGGGCGAACAAAGCCGCTCTTATAATCAACCAACTGCGGAAGGTTCTGTTGTCTGTCGGGCACCTGTCCCTGAGTTTTCTACCTGCCCGCACCTACTACCTACCAGTCTGGCGCTTACCTACACTACCGCAGACAGCTGCTCGGGTTCAAGTCTTGGGAGCTCCAGAGGAGAGAGGAGTGAGAATAAGGTCTCTTCTGGCAGCCTCTTTCCATCACCTTCTCTAGGGGTAGGCCAAGGACAAGAGGAGAGGACGTCTTGTCTTCAAACACACGTGCGTATTGGAGGGAGGGAGGCCTTGAACGAAGAGGAAGTTGAGTCTTGATGCTGGATATCGGACAGCTTGTAGAGAGAGAGAGAAAGAGAGAGAGAGCAGTTTCCCCGAAATGTGATTTATATCGAACACTACGATACGTCGTTTGTTAACGATATGTTTAATTCAGGGTTGACACTAAATTTTTAAAATTGAAATTCTTTTGACATTTAGGCTACAGGTTTTCCAGACAAAACTATAACAGTTCCAACAATTCGATATAATGCGGTAGGGACGAGAAGGATAGCTTAGAATAGATGCACACACATTAGCATGGATAAAGAATGACGTTGTGTATACAGGGTGGCTACAAAACATATTTTACAAAATTCCCTGACTTTTCCAGGCAACATTTTTCAATTTTCCCTGACTACTTTTTTCCAAGTTTTAATGGTGGGTGATGACTTTTGTTTTATTTATTATTATCACATATTAAAAAAAGTTTGTATCTACTAAAGAAACGGTTTTATCAGTTATTTTAAAAATTAAAATGTTATTTTATTTAGATATTATTAAGTTTTGTTTTAGTGTTTAGTTGCGAAATTAATGGGATATTTTAGAAATATTTTTCAATTCCCTGACATTTCCCTGTTTTCCCCGTCTTTAGCCGCCATGGCATGCCACCGCCAAGTGCACCTAACCGGGATTCAAACCTTAACCTTCCTGTCATTACATGCAATGCAAGTAGTCTTTGCCCCAACTCCATAATTAATGATAGTCACGTTTACTAACGATAAAACACTTTAGAGTCTGGGCCCATCATGAACAGATACATTTTTTCTTGTTTATTTGAAGATTGTAGTGAGGATGCACAAATTTTCACACATTTACACACAACATTTTATTTCTAGTTGTAAATAGTGAGTAGTTGAGAGGTTGGTTCTCAAAACAAATACTATACGTACAGTCCAGTAGCCCCATGGCATCTTTGGTGCTGACTGACAGCTTTGAAAAGTTACCAGACCAAATTATGTATCCCTACGCCGAACCATATGATCTGCAAAAACATGTAGTTTAGCAGCTGTCACTTCTGATAGTCAAAATTTAGGTCTAGACCTAAATGTTGACTATCAGAAGTCAGCTGTGAGCTGTCAGTCAGCACCAAAGAAGACATACGGCTACTGTATGTCATTTTAGAATTGAAAAACGCTAAAATATATCTGTATTCAAGCATGCGCTAAGGGTCACTAAACTGAAAGAGTAAATTTGCAACGTTTTTGACGTGTTAAATAAACAATTTTGCTATAACGCTGTGACATAATAATTAATTAAAACATTATTTTAAATAAAGTTACAAATAAGGAAAATAATGATAAAGCTTCGTTTTGTCACTATTTCGGAACTAAGAATATAATATATCAAATACACGCATGCGTATTATGTGCCATAACCTGGCGCGTAGGCCACTTGACAGTGCTATAACCTGGGGCGTAGGCCACTTGACAGTGCTATAACCTGGGGGGGGGGGAGCGCGCCAACTCCATAACCTGACGCGCGGGCGCGTCNTATAACCTGGGGCGTAGGCCACTTGACAGTGCTATAACCTGGTGCGTAGACAACTAGATATTTCTATAACCTGGCGCGTAGGCCACTTGACAGTGCTATAACCTGGGGCGTAGGCAACTAGATATTTCTATAACCTGGCGCGTAGGCCACTTGACAGTGCTATAACCTGGGGCGTAGGCCACTTGACAGTGCTATAACCTGGTGCGTAGGCAACTAGATATTTCTATAACCTGGCGCGTAGGCCACTTGACAGTGCTATAACCTGGGGCGTAGACAACTAGATAATGCTATAGCCTGGGGCGTAGACAACTAGATAGTGCTATAGCCTGGCGCGTAGGCAACTAGATAGTGCTATAACCCGGCGCGTAGGCAACTTTCCCCTCCCCCCTTCTTTTAGCCCACTCGTCTCTTAACGCACTATATTTTTAATTACAATAGGCTCCAGGTGCCACCTTTACAATTTCACCACAAATTATTTCGATTTAAAATTTCCCGGAAAATGTTCATCTCTACCCCACCAGCCCATAAGGACGGAAATAAGAGGTTTGCGCTCGACAATACTAGTACCAAGTGTCTTGACAACGAAGTGGTAGTAATCGCCCACCATACACAGAGCTGCCACAATGCCGGACAAAGGACGACGAGCCCCGGGGATGACGGGATTACTCTCTAACTGGGGTCTCTCTTAACGTAATCCAAACAAAAGATTTATCAGAGTGTGTTAGTTTCAGGCACACTAACCCCCTCCTTTCCCCTTACACCAAGAGTGTCATACATACACACAACCGGCAGCAAGCACAAGGGCGTGGTCGATGTATACTCCCATTCCGGTAGGAATTACTCTCTGAAAGGTCTTTTTCCCTACCAATATCCTACTGTATAATAGATTTCTAGTAGGGAAAAGGGCCTTTCAGAAAACAAATCCTACGCTGAACAGACTTTAAAAACCGAACGACTGGTAAAGTTCAGATTTAGAAAAGCTAGAGTGTGCCTCGACGTCAAAGGTTGTTTCAACAGACTTTTACACACGGATTTTTTTTATGTGGGGAACTTAAGCGAACCACTGGACCCCCAAAGGTGGCCAAGCAGTATAAGGCGTTAGACTAGCTATGTACCAGACAAGTGTTCTACAAACGGTGCTATTTTGTAGGTATTGATACTTCCTATCGTATTATTTTATTTATTATTATGATTAGCACCGCGTCTTACTACCCGTTCGGATTATACGCACTTACGCTAATGTGTAGTGGTAGGGTGATTGTGAGATGAAATGGAGGACCTACAGTTTAACGTGGGATCCGAACCACGGTGGAGGCCTGGCATTTCCCACATTCACAAGATGTCTTGTCAGAGGTGAAGGAAGGGTTTGGTAATCAGATAAATCTGTGCCAGGACCGAGGATTGAACCCCGGACCCCCAGCACAGAAGTCCGACACCTTACACCTAGACCACCAGGTTACCCTATTTTATTTATTTGAGGTATTTAACGTGCACTTTCTGAACCAACTGATTATACCAGTACAAGAGAATTTCTATGAGCGAGACCGAAAAAAGCCTACCGATTTTGCCCGGTAAAGGTATTATTACATTGGTACCTTCCAGGGTTCTTTTACACGCCACAATCGACACAGGACCAACGGCTTTACTTCCATTCCGAAGTAAGTTGTGCTACGAATATTTATATATCAAAAAATAATCCGTCGACCCCGGCTGGGTTGGTTTGAACCTACAAACATCGGAACCTGAAGCGAGAACTTTTACCCCAAGACCACCGAGGTCAACAGGTTGATGATAAAATAAGGTTTTAGCATGTAGTTTTTTTTATCACCACGTCTTACTACCCGTTCGGGTTATACGTTTAAGTACTAATTGCGCTAATGGATTAGGAATTGGGAAGGTTAAATTAGAGGAAGTGAACCCGCATTTGCGTGGAGAGAGTGAAAAACCCCACCCCCAGTTCACCCGACTGAGATTCGAACCTCGATCTCCCCGTCCTCAGCAGTCGAGCTCAACACGACTGGGGCGTTAGCCAGCTACGCCACCGAGGCGGGTTCGAGGCGGTAGTTGGAGCGTTTATTTGTAGGGTACAAATCACGTTAACATCAGATTAGTTGGTTGTAAGGGACGGAAGGGTGAAGGGTGTTAAACGTGCCCGAACATTGGCTTGGAACTCATTACCGAAGTCATGTACGCGAGCGTTTATTGGTGGGGTTATCTGGCGTAGCGGGTAATCCGCCGCGTAGTATGTGTATACCGCAACTGCCGGAAATGTTGGTCGAATAAACAGTACAGGCCACAGAACAGGGATAACTATAGATACTCCACTCTGTTGGCAAGTAGAACCTCATCGCTAGCGCTCGCGGTGTTATCGCCGCGAACTAAAAGATTCAAAGCGGGACGTTACAATTGGAACACAACGCATTTTTTTTATTGCGGAATGTTAATTCAATAAATTCTTGAATCAAATTCAAACAAAAGTAACTAAATCTATGACTTTATAAATAAACCCCCATTATAAAATGTAAAATCTAGAGAAACTAGCTAAATTCCTTCTTTAAAATAAACGACAAGTTGCTAACAAAATAGTAAAGGTGGATTTTACATTGACTTCATACTTACTTTTTCAATGGACTTCACGTCCACGCATGCGCATTCCTCTGTGACTTCATTGCAAGCTGCTCCTAGCGATAGTGCCCCAAACTAGTTTGCAGGACCAGCTAGTAATATGAGTGTGTCCACCCCTATGGCACAGACAGACAACTTTCATAGAAAGGGTACCCGCCTCGTTGGCGTAGCTGGCTAACGCGCTTGTCGTGTTGAGCTCGACCGCTGAGGACGGGGAGATCGAGGTTCGAATCTCGGTCGGGTGAACTGGTTGGTTTTCCACTCCCCCTCCACGCAAATGCGGGTTCACTTCCACTAATTCATCCTTCCCAATTCCTAAGCGTATACGGAATAATACTTCAAATCATGAAATCTGCACCCGTCACTTTGATAATTAATATCAATACCGGTGACCTGGCGGTCTAGGGGGTAAGATGTCGGACTTCTGTGCTGGGGATCCGGGGTTCGATCCTCTGTACCGGCACAGATTTATCTGATTACCAAACCCTTCCTTCACCTCTGACAAGATGTGTATTAATCACAACTTGTGAATGTGGGGAACGCCAGGTCTCCACCGTGGTTCGGATCCCACGTTAAACTGTAGTGCACATGATGTAAGCTCACACAACTGACTATGAAACCAAACCAATTCTAGCTGCTATCACACCTAAGCGTCAAAGTTATATGACGTCACAAATAGGGCCTAAAAAAGCTCAAAAATAATAACAATTATTAGTATACAAACCTAACTTTCAAACCTTCCATAATGTATACATAGCCTTATGGTTCTTGCCCAACCTAACTTAACCTTTCACTATGTTAATAAACTAAAATTTCAAATATTATTGATCACACAAAATTAAAAAAATTACCCCCACCTGCTCGACCCTTTGGGCTCAAGTGTCGAAATACGCAACTGTCAGGACACCAAACGGATAAGATATTTTGTTTGTCAAGTTAAACAGTGTCTAGATGTAAATTTAACCAAGATCGTTAGAGCGGGTTTCAAGAAAACCAAATCATATCTCTTTTTGCCCTTCCGTAAACTACCCTTATTTCTAGGTTTAAATATCTAATTAGAAAAATTCCTCGGAATAACCTTATGAGAACCAGAGATACCAAGTTTTAGCCCTAATGGTACCAATGAAGGCATGAGGTTCAAATCTCAGTCGGTGTAATGAGGATTTTCAAATCTCCTTCCAAATGCAAATGGAGTACATTTCCTCTAAATATAGCCTTCTTAATCCCTTAAACCATTAGCGTAGTTAGTAAATAAGCGCATAACCCGAACGGGTAGTAAGACACGAAGGTGCAAATAAAACAAAACGTCGGCCCCGCGTGTCTGTCTGAAGGTGAAGGCAACAAAGCACTCGAGGATAAGGGGTTGGGTTGGGGGTGGGGGGTGGGAGAGCCCAGGCCAACGTCCTCGGACGCGCCAATCGATCCCAAGACCCCCCAAAAAATAGGGTTCCCGCCACACCGGGAGCGTCGATCCAGACCTCGGCACGGCCAGACACGCACGAAGACAATCAGTCACGCCACCCCAAACGGCGTCCGAAGCGTCGCTAACTCCCCCCTCCAGGGACCATCTGTTGGCGTCGTCGCGAGACTAGCGCGGGATATGTGTTTGGACAACGGGCGATCATGGGTATTGGTTATGCGCATGCGCCAATTTAGAATAGGAAATACAGTGAAATATTTTAATAGTAGGCCTTTTATGTGCACAGAATAGAATGACGGAACAACCGCCGCTGAAGACATTGAAAGGGTGGGAGGGGGGTGCGACTCTGATGTACAGTACAGCACGTAACTCGGGCTCGAGCCGAAACTATTTCATTGATTGCGCCAAAATTTGATATCTGGGGTTTCCATAATGTCCCCCTTTAGGAATTAGATATCAAACCCTAAACTTAAGGCTAGTTTACTGAAAGTAAAAAAATAGAAAATAGATTTTTCTCGAAATCCATTATAACGATTTTGATTAAATGTTCTATTCAAACATTGTTTATTATTATAAACAAGATGGCAGTTCTCATTATCTCATGAAACTGACTTTGAGAGCACTTTACAATGGAGACATATTTCAATTTTCATAATTTCTCCGCAATTATTTGAGATTCGTAATAACTTGTTGTAGTTACTATTAAAGATACAAATCTTGTATTTAAAATAGCCGGTGAGCTGGTGGTCTAGGGGTAAGGTGTCAAGACTTCAGTGCTGGAGGGTCCGGGGTTAAATCCTCGGTCCTGGCACAGATTTATCTGATTGCAAAACCCTTCCTTCACCTCTGACAAGACGTGTATTAATCACAACTTGTGAATGTGGGGAATGCCAGGCCTCCACCGTGGTTCAGATCCCACGTTAAACTGTAGGTCCTCCATTTCATCTCACAATCACCCTACCATTACACATTAGTGTAAGAGCGTATAACCCGAACGGGTAGTAAGACGTGGTGCTAATAATAATACTATTTGAAATATATCTTTTATCACTTCTGAGCTATAAGAAAATATATATATTTTAATTCAGGTTTTTGAAAATGAATTTGATTCTTATGCTCTTTGGCAAACAAAGATGTTTCTCTATTCTCAATTTTTCTGTAACAGTGTTCCTAGTTCCTAACGCCATAGAATAAGTAAAAGTGTAATAGACCTATTATTTAGTATCACAAATCTTACGGGTGTTGAGTAAATGTATAATTTAAGATAAAAGTGGGAGAAACTCCATGCGGTGCACCGTGCCGTTTATTTCTGGCAATTTCAGGCAAAGAAGAAGAAGAAAATAGCAAATAACCATTACGTCTCTTATTTGTAATGTTTTTTGTAGCGTTAATCCTTGTTATAATCGACCTAAATTACGATTATTCGCATATAAAATACCAATTAGTCAATTTCACGAAAATATCAAATTACGTTTTATCTCGTGAGTATAAAAAAAATACATTTAAAGATACTGCGATGAGCCTAAAGAAATATTTTCAATATTCATTTGGATGTGCTAGTAAAAAGTTCGTAAAAACCAGTTACGAAATATATCGGTATGTCTAAAATAAAGTTTGTTCACGGTAGGAGTTTACCTCTGAAAGGACTTTTTCCCCTACCAGAAATCTATTATATAGTAGGATATTGGTAAGAAAAAAAGACCTTTCAGAGGTAAACTCCTACCGTGAACGAACTTTAAGCAGCAAACTCAACAAAAACATTGTCCCTCTCGCGAGATATCTTATTGGTAGAACGCGAGAAACAAAAGAGGCCGAAAATGTTCTAAGGACGGAGAGTTCTAACAAATATCGAGTCCGACAGAGTGGCCGCCGTCTGTTGGCGACGACAGTGCCAACATTTTCGGATAGAAGGTGTCATGTAGTCAACCCAGCGAGCCCTCTGGCCGTTTATCTCGGTTTCCTAGACCGGAGCTGCTCACTTGTCTTAACGAAGTTGAGTGGACCCCCAATCCAGACCCGATGCTTCACAGCAAACTGTGTAACCCGGGACCTCTGGATTCGGAGACAGGAATTCTGACCCCC
>CABFVX010004854.1:37969-50875 GCA_902151425.1 Timema shepardi
ATGTCTTGTCAGAGGTGAAGGAAGGGTTTGGTAATCAGATAAATCTGTGCCGGGACCTGGGATTGAACCCCGGCCGCCAGCACAGAAGTCTGACACCTTACCCCCTAGACCGCCAGGTCACCTACGAGAGAGAGAGAGAGAGTATATTTGGCAATAGTTAAATAAGAGAGAGATAGAGCGAAGATAAAGTTTTTTCTCTAAAAGCTCTGCAGTTCCATCAACAATGATATTGGATAGTAGTGTAACCGATCTACTGGTATCCCCCCCTTCCCCGTCCCTGGTTTTATCTAGTGACATCATACCCACATACCCCATTGAGGGCAGTTGTAATATTACTCATTTGATTTTTTGCCCCATTTGGTTTTACCATTTAATTTCGCTTAGAGTCCCTAAGAGGACGTTTCGGGAGGATTTGTGCTACTATTGATCTGAACGGGCTTCCTACCAAAATAAGGGCACACGTAGTCATGTGATGAGGAGGAATAGAGAAAAGAAGCGACGAAATAAGGAATGATAGATATAATACTCGTATTTTAGACTAGTGGTGGTACAGTAAGCGCGAGCGTTTCGCTTTAGTCCGGTTTATCTGGCTTGATCCTCCAACACCAACCAAGGTCCAAGAGAGATTATAACCAATAGAGTACAAGCATTTATAAGTCTCTAAAACACGATTATAAATTAATACAATCATTTGTCGGCCTCTAAATCTTACCTACAAGTGAGTAGAAGCGTTGACTGGCCCCTATATTTCACCTACAAGGAAGTACAAGCGTTGACTGGACCCTATATCTCACATACAAGGGAGTACAAGCGTTGACTGGACCCTATATCTCACATACAAGGGAGTAACAAGCGTTGACTGGACCCTATATTTCACATACAAGGGAGTACAAGCGTTGACTGGCCCCTATATCTCACATACAAGGGAGTACAAGCGTTGACTGGCCCCTATATCTCACATACAAGGGAGTACAAGCGTTGACTGGACCCTATATCTCACATACAAGGGAGTACAAGCGTTGACTGGCCCCTATAGCTCGCCTACAAGGGAGTACAAGCGTTGACTGACCCCTATATTTCACCTACAAGTGAGTACAAGCGTTGACTGGCCCCTATATCTCACCTAGAAGGGAATACAAGCGTTGACTGGTCCCTATATCTCACCTACAAGGGAGTACAAGCGTTGACTGGACCCTATATCTCACATACAAGGGAGTACAAGCATTGACTGGCCCCTATATCTCGCCTACAAGGGAGTACAAGCGTTGACTGACCCCTATATCTCACCTACAAGGGAGTACAAGCGTTGACTGACCCCTATATCTCACCTACAAGGGAGTACAAGCGTTGACTGACCCCTATATCTCACCTACAAGTGAGTACAAGCGTTGACTGACCCCTATATATCACTTACAAGGGAGTACAAGCGTTGACTGACCCCTATATATCACTTACAAGGGAATACAAGCGTTGACTGACCCCTATATCTCACCTAGAAGGGAGTACAAGCGTTGACTGACCCCTATATCCCACCTACAAGGGAGTAAAAGCGTTGAATGGCCCCTATATCCCACCTACAAGGTAGTACAAGCGTTGACTAGTCCCTTGTAATTCAACTCTTTCTACTTGTGTTCCAAAGGAGTGTAGGCCTATGATATAAGAAACGTGGTTGAAAGTGACTCACGATAGCAAAACGTTACATGCAAGGTACCTATAAACCAACCGCGCGTGTCCTTGGATAGCGTGACCTACTTTGTTGCTGCAAACATAATACTAACACAAGCACACCACCATTGTACTAACCACGCGTACGGCTACGACTCTTCACGCTTGCACACAGCTAAGGATCGAAGGACAATTTTTGAATTTCAAACATAGAAAGAAAGAATTGATACTTTATTCTTTTCAAAAATCGAAGGTAAAATATCCATAATTTAGTCCTTTCAAATAACGATTGTGAAATATCGGTATTTTACTCATTTCAAATATCGTAACAAAAGTATCGATAATTTTCTCATTTCAAATATCAAAACAAAAGTATCGATCATTTTTTCATTTCAAATATCGAAACAAAAGTATCGATCATTTTCTCATTTCAAATATCAAAACAAAAGTATCGATAATTTTCTCATTTCAAATATCAAAACAAAAGTATCGATCATTTTCTCATTTCAAATATCGAAACAAAAGTATCGATCATTTTCCCATTGCAAATATTAAAATAAAAGTATCGATCATTTTCTCATTTCAAATATCGAAATAAAAGTATCAATAATTCGCTCATTTCAAACATCGTAAGAAAAATATCAATACGTTCGTTACTCATTAAAAATATAGGAAGAAAAATATCAATACGTTCGTTACTCATTAAAAATATAGGAAGAAGTATATCGTTCGTTACTCATTTATTATTATTATTATTATTATTATTATTATTCCCGCGTCTTACTACCCGTTTGGGTTTTACGCACTTACGCTAATGTGTAATGGTAGGGTGATTGTGAGATTAAAATGGAGGACCTACAGTTTAACGTGGAATCCGAACCACGGTGGAGGCCTGGCAATCAGATAAATCTATGCCGGTTACTCATTTAAAGTATGGGGAAACAAATATCAATACGTTCGTTACTCATTTTAAATAGCGGATAAAAAATATCAATACGTTCGTCACTTATTTTAAATAACGGGAGAAAATAATCAATACGTTCGTTTCTCATTTTAAATAACGGGAGAAAATAATCAATACGTTCGTTTCTCATTTTAAATAACTCAGAAAAGTATCAATGAATATTTAAACCATTTCAAACATAAAAATAAAAGTATAAATACCTTCTTTACTCATTTCTATATCAAAAGAAAAGTATTAATTTTTACTCATTTCAAATATTGTTTGTATAGTTCAACTTTCATAGTAAGAACCTTAGTTGACAACTAATCAAGCTACTAGATCTTTTATCATATATTCATACATCAAGTCATATGATCGGCAGCTGTAACTTTTGATAGATAATATCAATACCTAAAAAAATAACACTAAGGGCCGGTCTTATGACTCCTGGATAAATATTTCGATCTGGTGGATAAGTTAAAAGTGCGTCTTATGACTGAAAGATAGCATTTATCTTCCAGATAAAATGTATCTATCCACCAAATTTTTATCAGGAGGTTTAAGTATCTGATAACTATTACCTGAAAGTTAAAATGGGTGTTGCCATAGTGACGCGTTGTTTTTCACGAGGTTTCGCCAATAGGAATCTGTTTTTAGGTTAAAATCTTTGTTCGCGTGTTAAGTAAGCACAGGACCGGGCTTTAACTATATATTCCATTCACGGTAGGAATTACTCTCTGAAAGGTCTTTTTTCCTACCAATATCCTACTATATAGTAGATTTATGGTACGGAAAAGGGCCTTTCAGAAGTCAATTCCTACGGTGAATGGAATATATATATATATATATATATATATATATATATATATAAAGAGAGAACATTTAATTCACATATATANATAAAGTCAGAACATTTAATTCACATTTATATAAAAACTGACAAGCTATCTGTAGATTTATATTTATATAATAACAAATTATTTAAATGTGAGTACAATAAATGATATTTTGTAAACGTTGTACTCAACTATTGACCACATTTTGGCAGACACCGAAATTAATACTTGCAAGACAACCTAGGCTCTGCGCCCACGTGACGCCATCTGTTTCCTCGGACTCGTTTAGCCGCCATTATTTAACAAATGTTAGGGTTGTAGCTACTAGCCAGGTTGTACGCATGCGCGCACCCAGTAAAAGCAGTACCAACCTTTCGTTTTATGCATATAAATATATTAAACCTACAAATAAATCAGTTTATAATACGCGTGAATTATTAAAGTGTCTGATAACCTTTATCTGGTAGCTAACTTTAACCTCCCGATAGCAATATTTATCCGGTAGTTGTAAGACCGGTCCTAATAATAAGTAAAATATTATCACATTTTTAGCAACACGTCTTACCACCCATTCGGGCTATAAGCCTCGAATCATTGATGTTGTTAGGATTTTTTTTAAAGTTGTTCTCTACCAAAAATTTACCCGCGATATAAAAGAATACGACAAACATATTTTTGATTTTTTTTTCCCCCTTCTTATTCGTTTGGACTATCGTTTACGCCACAATTTTACAACCCGCTGATTTCAGTCACTTAAGTAATGATTAACTCACCACCACCGCCTTTAAAGCTGTTAGGCACTGGATTGCGTCATTAGGTACTCACCTGAAATAGAAATAAAACAAGCAATTAGGAAAGTACATTCAATATAAAACATTTATTACTTTCTTTAGACTCCTTGATAAGAGATTTATTGTGATCGTAATAAATTTTTTTATAAAAAAGTTGTTTTTTCGATGTTGTCTGTCTGTAAATTAGGCTAGAACCGAAATTAATTTACCGATTGGGATAAAACTTAGCATCCGGAGTTTTTATAGAGTCCCCATCAAGGGGATTTTGGAATTAAATATCTAACCCTAAAATTAAGAGTGGTTTACTTAAAGGCAAAAAGAGATCAAATTAATTTTCTCAAAATCCGCTAAAACTGATTTGATTAAATTTTATATCTAGGCATTGTTTAACTTAAAAAACAAAATTGGAATTCTTGTTTTCCCATGAAAATGACTTTAAGGGCACTTTACCTAAGGAGAAATTTCCAATTTTGATCATATTAATACATCCACAACCATTTGAGATACGAAATAGCTTACTTATCATTGTAAAATTGTAATACTTTTAAAATAAAAAATAAAACATTTTTAATATGGCATATATTAAAAAAAGGTTTTCAAGCTGTAAAGAAACATATATATTTTTGTATGGAATACTTAAAAATATGACATAAATTGTTATGCTCATTGGTGGACAGAGATGTTTTTTGTC
Source organism: Timema shepardi (assembly GCA_902151425.1). Taxonomy (NCBI): domain Eukaryota; kingdom Metazoa; phylum Arthropoda; class Insecta; order Phasmatodea; family Timematidae; genus Timema; species Timema shepardi. The sequence goes on from CABFVX010004854.1 coordinate 42,896, forward strand.
AATATTTCTGTAACAGAGTATATTATTAGAAGTATTATCTTTGTTGGCGTGTTTCTGCAACACTGTGTATTATTTCGTTTCGCAAATTTTAAAAGGTTTTAGTAAATGTCTCCATTTTAAGATTAAACAGAGAAAGTCTGCGCGGTGCACCATACCATTTATTTTGTTTGCCCAAAATACCTGATATAACACATTTAAAGGGTACATAATTGTAATTATAGTATTTTGGACCCCTCTCATTTATTTAAAAAATCATGGATAAAGTGTATTTTTTCTTTAAAGAAGTGTAAGTAAATTTTCCTTTTAATCGGTGGCGGCTCGTGTATAGCCACTGCGGAACTGCAGAACCCCTTATTTCCACTTGATTATTATCGAATTTTTTTAATATAAGTTATTTTTTTCTTTAATTCTTTCTTTATTTTTGTAATACAATATATATTCCTTAAGCTTAATGTCAGTACTTCAGTAGCCATCCCCCAGTTTATGGTAAAGATACAAAAATCTTTGTATGGAACTGTGCGCTTCACAATGCCAATGACGTGGTGTTTGACTGTTGTGCGCATGCGCACATAGGAGGGTCTGGGGAGGAAGGCGGGACTGCCAGATAGAGAGAGCACTGTTGTTCTCGCAGTGCCGGCTCTGGCATGATGGTGGAAGGATGTTTTTTTTTACTCAGCGTGTCTTGTGCTTAAAAACCGTGTACCATATTCTTGAATGTGATAAAGTGTAGAAGAATGTAGAATTAGATTATTATTCTACTTCCAGCTATTCTGTTTGATTCATTTTTATTCGTTTTTTTTTATTTAACAGAAATACTAAATGCGCTTGCAGTACTTTCAATGGAGAAAAATTTCCTCAATTGTCATCCAGAGATCAAGGAGAAAATTATTTAACTTTTTGCGCAAATTAAAACAAGAAAAATTGATTTAATTTTTAAACGAATAGCTCAATCTTTAACTGTAACAATTTAAGTTAAAATAATTAAAAAAGGTTTTATTTATTTTTTGTTAAGATTTATCAAGTTCCTGAATAATTTTTATTTTTATACACGTTTTTTTTTCCTTTTAAACAATTTTAAAACAAAGACTAAACATTTTTTGGAGCAGCATCCCCACTAATTTTAGCTACTAGCCGCCACTGCTTTTAATACTTCATCCATGGATGATCGGTCGTGTTAAGAAGTGGATGCCAGGAGTTCTCCTAATAATAATAATAATAATAATAATAATAGCACCGCGTCTTACTACCCGTTCGGGTTATACGCTTTAAGTACTGATTACGCTAATGGATTAGGAATTGGGAAGGTTGAATTAGTGGAAGTGAACCCACATTTGCGCGGAGGGAGCGCGGAAAACCATTTAGGAAAAACCACCCCCAGTTCACCCGACAGAGATTCGAACCTCGATCTCCCCGTCCTCAGCAGTCGAGCTCAACACGACTAGCGCGTTAGCCAGCTACGCCAACGAGGCGGGTAGTTTTCCTATTAGTTGGTTTTAACGCTGGTGACAAGGGGTCCAAGAAGCAAGGGGTAGGACATATATAGGCAGCTTGTGCTTATAAATCCACACAAAGAAACATAGAAATTTCACAGAAAAACTATTAAAACACAGCAATTTCTGAGAGAAAATCTTAGTTTATAACAGCACTAGCTCAGTCCTCTGCGCCAGTTCGTAAATAAACAAAAACTGTATCACTTTAATGTCAATTTTGTGAAAGTGAAATAAACAAAATGTATCGTGTACAATGTCAAATCGCTACTAATTTCAAAAGTAAGCCAATAAATGATCCCACAGTAAGATATACACGTAAAATCAGATCATCATAGCCGTGTGATAACAAGTGCACAGTAAGGTATACAAGAGTCGTCATTATTATATTGCACTACTATAAAGCCACACGGTTGACTCACTCACTGACAGTGTTTACCCACTTCCAGATGAGCTAGAAACTTGAAGTTTGGCATACTTAGAGTTTCCAGCTTGTAACCGACGGGAAAATTTCAAAAACTTTAAAAAAAACTTGATTTTTAACCCCCCCCAAAAAAATCAAAATGTACGGAGCAACTTTTAAAGTCGGTGCGAACCTTTCTTTGGAAGCCTCTTGTGGCTAAATGGTAATACCTATCAAAAACCGGATTGCACCAGAGCTAGATTTTTTTTTAAATTTTAGGTTCATTTTGCACATTTCTTACACATTTTAAAATTTTCTGACACACTTATGGAGCTAGAATCATAAAATTGTAAAAAAAAAAAAAAATCAATGTTCAAAACAACGCTGGAGTTACATTAGTTTCCACTCACTGGAGGCTTGAGGGCGGAGTATTATTATTTTACAGCTGGTGAGGATTGAACCCCTGGCCACTTTAGTCCACACAGGCGTTTGGATTGGTCCTCTACGAGGCGTNGGGTGAGTGGGGCGGAGCCCACAACGAGTAAAGCGAGACATCATATAAAACCGTATCGTTATAATTAGTGTTCAACTGTAAGGCATATACGGGTCCCCATTATTATAATCGCCCATCATCATCAGTTTAAAAAAACCGGTATCAGTATAATAATATAACTTGAATAAGAAATGTATATTAGTTTTTTTGTACAGTATCAATACATTGCCTTATTTTGACTATTTTCCTAACTTTGGCTCTTACTGTATGTAGGTTAGATTACTAATTGCATGTAGATTATCTAGAGGTGTGAGACAGAAAATTTTCCATTATTATTTCTGTAAAATAATTAGTGGTAGTGATAATAGTAGTAGTAGAGAAACACCTGCCTCAGTGGCCGCGTGGTCTAACGCGCTACTCTCGCAATGGACTAGACTGCCGATGATGGGGAGATGCAGAGTTCGATCCTTGTCGGGTGTACTAAGGCCGGGTTTTCATAAATGGTTTTTCATTCTTACTCCACGCAAATGCGGCTGAAATTTCTTTAAAATTCAACCTTCCTCATCCCTTACAAAATTGGCGTAGTTAGTAGATAAGCGTATAAGCCGAAATGGTGGTAGGCTAAGAAGCGGCGTTAAAAAAAATGAATGCGAACGTTTGTAGACCCATTATGTTCATAAATCATGCTTCAATTTTTGGTCATCAATAAGTTAAATAAATAATTTTAAGGTTGGCCAGACATTTGTCTCCCCTATCCTCAGTGCTTCCTACCAGCCCCCCCTCCTCCCCGCACTTATAACCGACTATATTTTGAATTATAAATGGTTCAAAGTGTCACCTCTACAATTTAACCCCTCAACTACAAACCACCACTGCAGAAAATTTTCTGATTCAAAATTTCCCGGAATTTTTTTCTCTCTCTCTAAATGTATCATATCCTATTACTTTAATTATAACTAAATATATAAAATGAAAGCGATATGACCATTTTTACTTAAATTTTGGCTTTTATTACTATACGTAGGCTAGATAATAATAATTATTATTATTAGCACTACGTCTTACTACCCGTTTGGGTTTTACGCACTTACGCTAATGTGTAGTGGTAGGATGATTGTCAGATGAAATGGAGGACCTACAGTTTAACGTGGAATCCGAACCACGGTGGAGGCCTGGCATTCCACACATTCACAAGATGTCTTGTCAGAGGTGAAGGAAGGGTTTGGAAATCAGATAAATCTGTGCCGGGACCGAGGATTGAACCCCAGGCCCTCCCAGGACAGAAGTCTGACACGTTACCCCTAGACCACCAGGTCACCCTATATAATTATTCCTATGTATAGTAAAAGACAAACGTTCAGAAAAAAAAAGTAAAAATTAGTGAGAAATAATCGCCGTCAGCTTTGATATTGTTTATCATTTGCCAGATCTTACATTTTAACATTAAAAAAAAAAAATTCAAATCGAGTACACAAGTCTTATTTATACTGTATAACAACTATCTTCTCAGACTACTGTCGGTGATTTTTCTTTTTTACTTTGTCGTTTTTGTCATAAACGAAAAACCAAAACAACCAAAAATTCCAAACTTTGCTTTATAAAAAAAATGCGATCAAGAACTCCCTTCCTTCCTTCTTGATTTGAAGTAAGAGAGAGAGAGAGAGAGGTTTGTGCAGGTCACGCTGGCGAGGTAAGACGGTAACCATGGCAACGAAGAGGAGGCGGATGAAATAGAGAAAGAGGAAAAAACGAGAATAAAAACTCATTCCCCAAAATCTCCTGCCGCCACCGCTGCGAAGAGGTTTTGCTTGAGGTGGGGGGAAGAGATATAGTACGTGAGCCGCGAAATAAAAGGGTGGAGGGGGGGGGGATGAAATAGGCGATAGGGAGGGGAGAGAGACAATACAAGGGAGGGAACCAATAATAATAATAGTAGTAGTAATAAAAGAAAACCACCCCTCCGGCCGATCCATGAAGCAACACAATACAACGTGAAATATATCAAGTACTTCAGCGCATTTATACCCTACAGCTTTATTTATTTTTTTATTTTATCCGGGCTCAAATTTGAAAGGAATATACGGCATGGTCCATAATTTTGGATTGTATGCTTAAAAAAAAACAAATAGGACGTCAAACACATGGGTTATTTAACAGCTTATATGGAAGAGTGTTGAATGGTTTCAAAAATAAACGTAAAAGCACATTAGCGTGGAGAGAGGACGGCAAAATCCACAGTGATAAATCACGCGTAGAAAACTACTCCAAGTGTAACTGGTTGAGATTCTAAACCAAGCTTCCCTCGCCATTGGAAATTTGGTTTATTCCAAACAGGTCCCTTTAACCATACGATTATCGGTGAGGCTTCCATCAGGTTAGTTGTAAGTATAGACTATGCACAGGATTTTTTTGGAAATTTTTTGACGACGCACTTTTTTCAGAAAAAGTTTTGTTATAACCTTGCATGTTACTAGAAAGGGCGTAAAAAAAACTGAGTAAAATCACACCCCTCCCAACGTCTCTAGCTTAATTCGGAGAGCTACTATGACGATTAGAAAATAAACAATCGCTGCGTTTTTGGCCATTTTTTGAAAACCGATTGAAATATTTAAATAAAAATTGGTGTTTTTCTTAGTATCTATACACACTATATAACAATTTTTTTTTCAAAATCTGATATGGTCAGGTAAAATGAGTGTATTTATTTGACACGGAATGATTCCAAAGCTTCATTTGAGTATAATCCGGACGGGTAGTGAGATGCGATGGGGGGGAGGGGGGCGGAGAGGGGGCGGAGAGGGGGGGAGTGAGAGGAATGACGCGCTATACCAAGGGTCTCAAACTTTTGTTTTGATGTCGCGGGACTTACGGGTTAAAAAAAAAAATGATGCGGTGAAAAATATATCTAGAAAAAATTTAAAAAAAAACTTTATATTTTTCACATAGTAAATAGTTTGTTTTTATGAACACATTATTATAAATGTTTGCTGGAGCGTTTGCGGGCCATATTAAATGTCGGCGAAATGGATGCGGCCCCCAGGCCGTAGTTTGCCCACCACTGCGTTTTACTACGTGACAACCCCAGTACGAGTCAACCGGGATTCAAACTAGAAACAGTCGACCTTGGCGTTCATCTTAGGACCCGAGGTCCGTGGATTCAAACCCAGCCGGGGTCGGCGGATATTTCTTGGACGATAAAAAAAAATCTGTAGCACAACTTCCTTCGGAAGGGAAGTAAAGCCGTCGGTCCCGTACCAATTGTAGCATGTAAAAAGAAACCTGGAAGGTATGAGAATATACCTTTACCCGCAGAATTGCTAGGTCCATTCGCTCTCGCTCATAGAAATTATTGTGTGCTGATAAACTCAGTCGGTTTAGAATGTGCACGTTAAATACCTCAAACAAAACTAAAGTAGCCCCATGGCTTCTTTGGTGCTGACTGACAGCTTTAAAAAGTTACCAGACAAAATTACGTATCCCTACGCCGAACCAGATGATCTGCAAAAACATGTGTTTAGCAGCTGTCACTTCTGACGGTCAAAATTTAAGTACATACCTAAATTTTGAGTGTTATAAGTCAGCTGTGAGCTGTCAGTCACCACCAAAGAAGCCACGGGGCTACTGTATATATACCTAAATTTTGACCGTCAGAAGTTACATCTGCTAAACACATGTTTTTTCAGATAATATGGTTCGGCGTAGGGATACATAATTTGGTCTGGTAACTTTTCAAAGCCGTCAGCTGTCAGTCAGCACCAAAGCAGCCATGGCGCTACTGTAGAAACAACTAGCCTGAATCAAGGTGAAGAGGCGGCCAGAGGGGTTGGTCCTCGAAGTGGCTTGCTTTTATACACGTGTGAAATAAAGGTTTCCCCCCCAACGTCATGGCTTTCCATCTCCCCCCCTAAAGAAGCTCTTGACAATCTGAGAAAATAAATAGCAAGAAGAAGGGGGTGGGGGACCTTGATCCGACGCCAGATGAAATGTCGGCCTTGTTGGCTTGAGAAAGAGAACAGAATCCTAGTTCGAGGACGCTGGACAGAATTCAAGGGAGAGCCGTCTTCGCCCAACCAAAAGGAAAGTGTCCGCAGGACTGGAAAAAAAATCAACCAGACTTTACCAGAACTCTGACTTTGATGAATTGAAAATGATATTTAAAAAAAGGTAAAGATTTTAAACAAAAATTCGTAATGAATGCACACGACCAAATCAAACGCGCACTTTACAAATGTAGAATGCAATTAGAAGCCTTTAATTACCAAACCCGTGCATTGGGCTGAATATATTGATTTACAAATATCTGCTTCTTTATAAGTAACCCGCCTCGGTGGCGTAGTTGGCTAACGCGCTAGTCGTGTTGAGCTCGACTGCTGAGGACGGGGAGACCGAGGTTCGAATATAGGTCGGGTGAACTGAGGGTGGTTTTTCCTAAATGGTTTTCCCATTCTCCCTCCACGCAAATGCGGGTTCACTTCCTCTAATTCAACCTTCCCAATTCCTAATCCATTAGAGTAATTAGTACTTAAAGCGTATAACCCGAACGGGTAGTAAGACGCGGTGCTAAATATTATTATTATTACTTTACAAGTAATAGCTACCCCCTACCAACGCAACCCTCTCCAGACTAGTTACAATGAGTTTGAAAAAAATAAATTAATAATTCGAAATGACAAAAAAAAAACTACCAAAGAACGACATATTAAAAATGTTTGCAAACTCAGCGGCCCATGAACAGAATGTATGCGCGCATGAGCATTGTATGGGATGTAAAAAACAACAGCATTAAGTTAATTACCTCGTTGGCCTTAATGACGTTACTTACCTGTGACGTATCGGCAAGTTAAGATAGTGTTTCACGTGTTAATATATTTACGTTTTTTATCGGACGAATTTTAAAGATAAAACATTGAAAAAAAAAACTTTATTTTTTTTCTAAATAATTATAAAAATAGTTTCACATTGTCAATTTATACAAATATATAAACTACAGTAGGCCCATAGCTTCTTTGGTGTTGACTGACAGCTTTGAAAAGTTACCAGACCAAATTATGTATCCCTACGCCGAGCCATCAGATCTAAAAAAAACAACACCATATGTGTTTAGCAGCTGTCACTTCTGACAGTCAAAATTTAGGTTGACTGTCAGAAGTCAGCTGTGAGCTGTCAGTCAGCACCAAAGAAGCCACGGGGCTACTGTAGATACGTCGATCTAAGATGCAACTCGCTTCAAAAAATAGTTTCGAATTCACCAAATAATATTAACAAAGCAATTAAGAATATACCTACACGTGTTTGGCGTTTAATAGAATGTAGGTGACCTGGCGGTCTAGGGTTAAGGTGTCAGACTTCTGTGCTGGCGGCCGGGGTTCAATCCTCGGTCCCGGCACAGATTTATCTGACTACCAAACCCTTCCTTCACCTCTGACAAGACATCTTGTGAATGTGGAGAATGCCAGGCCTCCACCGTGGTTCGGATTCCACGTTAAACTGTAGGTCCTCCATTTCATCTCACAATCACCCTACCATTGCACATTAGCGTAAGTGCGTATAGCCCGAACGGGTAGTAAGACGCGGTGCTAATAATAATAATAATAATA